>MU882579.1:0-29759 GCA_036418205.1 Ostertagia ostertagi
ATCCATCATGCTTTCTGTTTTTATTAACACGTTGACGACATTGTGCAGCGCATGCGCATCACACCTTGAGCACCGTGTGGGACCGTGTGCACACACAAAATATTTATTTTTTTCGCGCATGCGCTACTTCTTTTCTAATTTTTTGCATCTATTCTATAGACTACACCATAATATGACTAGACACGGCGAGGTTCATTGAATGGTTGAATATGCTCCTTTTTAGCGAAGGTTTTCTAAGCCCTACGAATTTCCCAATTGTGTTCATTCCTAGTTTCCTTTATATTCTGATAATCTTGGTCATAAAAAAGAGCAGTAGAAGTAAGTACAGACCCACACATATAGCAAGACATATGTTTTTAGTGGAGCAACCGCGTCAAAAATAATTTTGAGGTTCACTGCAGCAAAAGCAACTGAAACTTGCCTTTCATCGCCAGAAAACGTCAATTCGATCGATTTTTTACAGTTGTCCCTTCTGATAAGTTTGACACATCGAATATCATTCTAAACATTTTGTTGCATCCGAGTTTTGGGTATTTAAAGCTCAAAATTCACGGATTTGATGTGAGGCGGCGGCGCCTGCAAAATCGCCGTGGTCCCACGCGGCGCAAAAACCCAAAACGCGCGTTGTCGTCAACGTGTTAATTTCGGTTGTTTTCATATCTAGTAACCGGCAGTTTCAGATTTTGGTTTAACTCTTCGCGGAAGACTCATTGCAGCGCCCTGAAATGGCAAAGATGGTTTTAGTACCATCGAGCCCCAGGCTGCAAGGCCGGCTGATGAAGACCTTGTCGCATAAAAATGATCGAAGGTCACATAAGTGTTAGTTAAAAAAAAAGGAAGAGTCACCCGAAGTGGCGCGCAGAACCCTCGCCCGAGTTCTGTGGTCAGTATGTGAGGGCTACCGAGGAATGAACTTCCGCCAAAGAACTGGGACGTAGGATCGCTAACTAGGAAGTATCGAGAGGTGACTGATCTAATGTCATGCCTGAAAATTCATATCACGACTCCTTCAAGAGACACGATGGAAAAGTGCTAACATCGGGGAAATCGAAGAAGGCGCCAAGCTGCCATATCTATAATACAATCTAAAAGAGCAGACGCAATGGCGTGGTTATAGCAGGGGATTGAAGTCATTACAAGAATGCTGAGTTGTGAACAAAACTTTCGCCCCAGCCGAGATTTGTACCCGGATCTCTTCCTTTCCGGTCAATTGTGCTACCAGTTTTCAAGCAAAGCACGGATATTGATTTTCCGGCTGGAGCGAAATTTTTGCCCACAACTCAGCATTCTTTGTGATAACTTTGGAAACGTGAACTGCGGCGTAAAGCAGCAGTTATCCAACCAAAACAATTCAAAGGTGATGAAGTCTTTCAAGGAATATTTTATTTCGCTGTGAACAGGACCAACGATCGAGTTGTGGCTGTGAGGATAGACATGAAGAAGTGGTCCTGAACGATATTGTCCTTGTACACATCGCGAGACGATTGCTCCGAAAGTGAAGGAGGACGAGTTCCATCAGAACCTAGATGAGCCATCAATTGGATTGATTTCGGGTGAATGTTGGCTTACCGTCACAGGTGTGAATCGGCACATTCGCAGTGACACAAGATGTCTGGGAAGGCTTCACGGAGGTGGAGATAGGAGTGAGAAACGCTCAGGGAGAAATGGCTCTGAACTTGACCACAGCCCACGAACTGGCGGGTGGCAGCACGTTCTCCGCAAAAGAGAGACTCAGAAGGTGACCAACAGCAAAGGATGAAGGGAAACGTGAGAAAATGTGCACGTAAGAACATCGTCTCTCAAAACTGTGAAAGACATCAAGATAGTCACTGGCGAAGAAATGGATCCGTGGCAAGGTCCTTTCTGGCAGACATTACTATAGATCTCCCTAAAAAAGCAATTTTGTAAGACGAAGAAATCAGTGGTTGGAGCTTGCCACTGATGAATGTTGAGCGGACGAAGGGTACCTATATAAAAGATAATGAAACGATTTGTTCCCCTCTCATAGTTAACAGTGCAGCGGACTTGCATATGCAACGCGGCTGTGAGATCATCCTACGATACGTCAAGGAGATATGTACTGGGCGGAACGCGAGGTAAAATAAGAGGAGGCGAGGAAGTGTGGTTCTGGAACGAGAGAGTCCAACGAATCAAGAATATGAAGAAGGCAGCATTCAAGTGCTGGCAGGGGATGTGGAGCTCAAAGATACAGTAGTTGCAAGAGACTTGCAAAGGGTGAGTCGCCAAGGCGAAGGAGAAGTGGATGCCCTGTGCGAGCAGTTGGAAAGCAAAATGCAGATATTTGATCCATATGGGCTATACAAACCTTCAGGGTGGAGGAAATTGTGAAGAGCAGCGACGGCACAATTCTGAGGAAACCAGTCTATATTGACAGGTGATGGGAAGAGTATTTCATTGACTCCTGAAGTGGAGTTTTCCCCACGAGGGTAACCTACAAGCGGAGGCGACGGATGGTCCTAGGAACGCTGGATGAAGGATGATGTTAGACGTGCAGTAAGAAAGATAAAAATTGGAAGGGCGGCTGCCAGATGGCGGTACCAATCGAGGCAATGGAAGGCGCTTGGGGAGTACGGGGTAAGGTGGCTCACCCGCTTTCTGAACACGACCAACTGCGGAAGGAAGATGCCGGATGCCTGGAGAACAAGTACCATCGTCCCATCTTCAAGCAGAAGGGTGACGCGATGGACTGCTCCAACTACCGCGGGATCAAGTTGACTGCTCATACCATGAAGCTGTACGAGCGACTGGTCGACTCGAAACTGCGGGAGCTGGTCCCGATCTCCCAGGAACAGTTCGGGTTCATGCCCGAAAAGTCCTCTACGGATGCAAGCTTCATTGCCAGGCAAGTGTACCACAACCAGTGCTCTGGAGAATGCTCAGAGAATGGAACGTTCCGGAGCATATGATCGCTCTGGTGAAGGACATCTTCGAGGGGCCGAATCAGTCACTCCTTTCACCTCCACTGAGCTAAAACAAGAATGCGCAGATGGACTTCCGGTTCAACGTGACTGGACAGGGTGCCCCTGTGGCAACAGCGTCTGCGATGGTATGGGCATGAGCAAGGAGGCCACAGGGTCATTCGATATGAGCAGCGATGAAGTTCTAATTGGAAGGTGAGGCCTTAACAACACTGTTGGCATCGTGGAGCTTCCACCCAACAACTTGAAGCGCCGCCTTGTCCGGAACCGCCTTTACGATCGTCGATGCCTAGTCTCGGACTGTACAATTTGCCCCGCTGGAAGGGAAGGGGATTGCGCGCTGGCTGGGGTGGTCTACAAAATCTCCTGCAGAACATGCGGAGATGAGTACATAGGCGAAACGGCTAGACCACTTTATGTGCGGATCAAAGAGCATTTGGATGGCAAGGCTAAGGCGCGCACTTCTACTGCGTTGGGTTGCCACAGGGTCCTATGTCATAACGGGGACGACTTTCGGGGTCACGGTAGAGGTCCTGGAGCAAGAGACTCAAATATTCCGCGCGCAAAACCCTCGAGGCATTCTGGATGCATGTCAGGAATCCTAAAATGAACCGGAGGGAAGACAATGCCTGTCAATTACGCGGGGAGTTAGCCCCTATATAAGTCTGGCTTTCCAACCGGAACCCTGAATACGGTCCACCCGAAGTCTTACTGTACTGTGCTTGTCGTTGGCTGGTCCAGTGGATCTGGTAAAGGTACGGTGTTTCTCACCTTGTGATTACGTGATGATTAGGTGGTGTCGAAGATCTAGTAGGTGTGTGGAGATTTTTGGTCGGATACTCATGAACTCGACTTCCATCCTTTTAGGCTCCGAAGAAGGCGAACTCGCCGAAACGTAAGCCAATAAACTGTCAGTATCAACCTCGTGTGCAGTTCAACAAAGCTATACCATCTCAATCACTAATATGCCGAGGTTCATAGAGAGTCGAACATGGCGTCTACACAATATGAACGTGTATAGCATACATTATACGACCGCTACATATAATTTAATAGATGTCATCGTTTAGTTCCTTCATCCCTGGTGATCTTCTTCCATCATCATACTTCTGATTTTCTCCTCTCGGCTTTCTGTACGCGTGGCTCAGTGTGTACGTCTTGCTACAGAACTTGTCACAAGGTTGTCACTGACCTTTATCTTGATAAACACCGCCTCCTGGAGTAGATGCGTAGGAATGAAAAAATTCCTGCTCATTTACTCATTTATATACGGGCAAAACAATAAACACATGAGATCACATAGCATCACAAATTCAGTCTTCATTATAAACTATTGCTTCCTTCTTCACTATACTTTCCTCCATCTACCTAAATTAATTATTTCCCTACATGTCCCCCAAGTGACTTTTAATCATTGACTAATGACTAAAAGTCACTTGATAACACACTTACTTACTTAATTCCACCGACTAGAGAAGGATTCTATCCTTCCCCATTATCGATGTTCCAATTATTTGATCTGTGCACACGATTTCAACAAAATCTTTATTTTCCCCTCAAAGAAGACTAGCATGAAATCATATCACTGTTCTGTACCATCATGCGCTCTGCAAGGGCCTGAGTTTCCAGATTTCTGTATCCGCGCCCTCAAGTTGGGCACTTAGAATGCGCATTTCTTCGAGCTCTTGGCAAATTGTGGGGCGACGTCCTGTCGCTCTCGCAGTTACCGCATCTCTTTAGAAACCACGGCTTTGCAGCACGTCGCGCCCATTCTGAGAAATTGGACGCCCTTCATTCGACTCCATATTCACTAACTGAAGCTGTACAGGCTGAACGTGTTCGCTTTCAACACTTCCCAACTCCACACAGAAACTCATCCCACTTACCGGCACGAAAGGCGACAACTGGATTACGATTGGTGAGCCACAGCCTGCCGGTGATGAAACAACGGCCGGTGAAGGAGGCGGCGGAGGCGGAGGTGGAGGTGCAACAGGCGAGTTGGGCTTCGGTACGTAGGTCCACATAATTGCCAACCTCTACGCCTTTCAGACCACCATTTCCTCCTTATCAGTAGTACGGCCTATCATCTCTACTAAATGTACCCTATGCTTGATTTTACTCGATCTTTCCCTATTTCCCACGTAACTCTTTATCCTATCTGTCAATTTACGTGCTCGCTCCAACCTCCTCAGCGGTAACCCATGTTTCAATTCTAGTCTCCTTTTTTAGGCCAGTCTCGATAGTTCCTACTCTGGCACTTGTCTCTCTTTCATTTGTTCTGTGTGGACTTTCCGGCTACCTGTACCGCAATGAATTTCATACATACCTACCCTAAACTTGGGTGACAATTTGTGGGCTTCACCTCCACTTCTCTGGTAATTTCGGATAGTTTTCTTTTTTCTTCCCCCTTTTACTGTAGTCGGCAATCATCCTTTCTCTATAAGCACTACTTTCGGTTACCTTATCCTACGTTTTCGGATACCTAACGAAGTTCTTAATTCTCTCCCTATCAATATTTTCGCAGGCGACTTCCCGGTCGCGCGGTGAGAGGTTACTCTATACTCGAAGAGCAATTTTTCACGTTATTTGGCTTCCTGCTATCACGAAGCCCTTTATACCATGCCTTCTTAAAAGTCTGGACGAATCTTTCTGCTTCGCCATTAGAATTAGGATGGTATGGCGAGGTCAAGGTCAGCGTAATATTCCTTTCCTCGCAAAATTTTCCAAATACCGCTGACGAGATTTTGATTATCGGATACAATTCTTTCCGGAAGCCCGTGCGTCGCGAAGACCGTCCACAATATTCCATAGTTTTCTCTGCCGTGGTAAGGCCCATACGGACCACCTCCGGCCATCTCGACGCTATCAACCATTTTCTCCATCTTGTGTCAGGCAGAAATCTATGTGTATTCTCTACCGAAATTTGGCTGGCTCTTCCCACAAATGTTCGCAAGACCTCGCTAACTGAGCGGTTTCCTTATCAAGTTCCGGGTACCATACTTTTACGAGCAAAACGGTTTTTTCCCTAGTGGCTGCTATGCAACATTTTCAGCACCTTATTCCTGAACCTCGACGTTACAGTCATTCTGTTTTCTCACAAGAGAGACTCGTAGCAGATTGATATCTCTACACTCTTCATATTTTCTCGTTCGTGCGTTCTTGCGTTTTTACCTACTCTTTGAAACGCCTCTGCTGCCCCCGCATCTTCTTTCGATGGTATAATCTCCCTCTTTAAAGACCGCTTCCTAGTTTCTACGGAGGCTGACCCCCTATGAAAACCATTGTATGCATCGCGACGCAATGATCTGGATATTCTCAAATTCACGTTTCGCTGCAGTTTTCTGCACTTCGGCATCATCCTGCAGTGCTTGTCAAGATTTGTGATCGAGATATAATCGTAGCATCGCCTATTAATTTCTTCGGCTGAAAATGACTTGCCATTGTTTCGCTCAGCTCCTTTAAAGCCACCTGTTCCGGCTCTTCGCCTTGCAGCAGTGACTCCAGCAAATCTTAGTTGTGGCGTGTTCCAACAGTGCAGGGAGGAGAATGTTTATTATCATTCTGAAGGGATCTTTTTATAGTGGGTCCTCTTCTATCCTCCTCTTATCTTCCTCTTCTCTCGCTCTTCTCCCATTTCCTTCGAACCAACCTATCCCGTCATCCCCGCTAAACATCCCCCCACCCGTATTACTACTCGTCACCCCCTTCAGTAGTTCAGCATGCTCCCTACATCTCCATTAGAAGTCGACCCCCTACTGTCTTCCACCACTTATACGAAATTTTACCGCAGTCCTACTTACACCATACACCTGCGATTATTCTTTTATTGTAAACAGAGACAAGGCTCTTTACAATTTTTATTGCACCACTTTATTGAACATCACCTATCATTTCAATGATCCACATCATGATCTCTATCGACATTCCGTTCTTCTCTCTCTTCGCGGGGCGGGTTCGACGCCCCATTCCGCGCGCGGCCTCCATAATCTTCATAGTCTCTGTCGCGTTAATAAGTGCGCTCCCTCTCCAAACTGCAGCCACGGGCGAAGTCAGTGCCGCGCCTCCTCCTCCAACGCTCGCCTCCTCTGCGTTGGCTCTCCAGCTGACAAGGAACGCACCATGATGGCTGCGATGCACTGAGGGCCCACGACAACCACTGGCACGGCACGTCGGGACTCATGGACACAGCGCCGCGGTGGGCGTCAACTCGGCACCATTGCGGCTCTCCTATCTACCCCGGCATCCACATGGGGGGGGGTATGGGGGATCGTTGTCCGGAGTTCGGAGCGGCCCACACTGGAGACACCGGCGAAAGCTGCGGGACCGGTGGTGTAGTCGAAAGATTCTGCACGGGCATAACCCACATAATTGAAGCTATACTCGCTTCGCCGGCTTTTATACCATCTCTTTCACGACAACTGTGATCCTGGTTGTTTACCACGTCTACTATCACATTACAAACACGCTTTCGCTTCTTCTCACGATATTCCCTCATCCTTTCCGTTTCATTTAGCTTCCTATTTGACCTCCGTACCCTGGTCTCTTCCGTCTTCCCCTCTGGGCTCGCTCCTTTAACATTACTCTTCCGTTGCAACATATAATCCTCCGTGCATTCCCAAGGTATCGAGCACTCCTTCATTTGACCATGGACCTTCCTCTGTCCCCACCCGTAATGCACCTCATATGTGCGCGATCCAACCACTTTAGTGACTATGCCTGGAATCCACTTGTTACCACCATAATAGTTTCTAACAAAACCTCTTGGCCTACCGCATATTTCCGCTCCGCCTTTCCCTGATCACAATATTTCCTCATTCCCATCTTATATTTGCTTTCTTTGGTACTCACGCCCGCCTTCACTATATCGAACACAGTTCTCAACCTGCGGCCCATCAGTAATTCAGCGGGACCTTCCCTATGGCTATGTGTGGAGTGACTCTATATTCAAACAATAAGTCGCTCACCGCCACTTCTTCGGATTTACCTGCTTTTAATCCTTTATAAAGTGCATTCTTTAATGTTTGCACAAACCTCTCCGCCTAACCATTAGAATTAGGGTGATACGGCGGGGTAAATATCTGCTCGATTCCCCGCTGCTCGCAATATTCCTTGAATTATTTCAATGTAAATGGTGGTCCATTATCCGACACCATTGGTCTAACAACCCATGTCTACTAAACACCTCTTTCAACTTTATTGCCGTCCTCTCTGCAGTCGTTGACCCCATCTTTATCACCTCAGGCCATTTGGACTTGCGTCCACCATCACTAACCATTTGGATCCATTTGTAGTCTCACAAAAAATCTACATGTAATCGTTGCCACACCTTCTGGGGTTTTTCCCATGGGTGTAGCGGTATTGCGGTAAGATTCCGCCCTAATGCTGCACAAATTTCGCTTCTCAATGGCACCATCTATGCCTGGAAACCAAATTTTGGTCCTTGCCAAGCTTATCATCCTATTGCGGCCATAATGACTATTATGCAGCATTTTCAACACACTTGGTCTTAGGGATAACCACCCTACTATAACACAACAAACAACCTTCTACCACCATGCGCAGCGTCTCATCTCCCGAGTGGCTCTGGCTAACTCCTTAACTGTAAATGACAACATTCCAACCACTTCTTCAACACTTGTGATATTTGTACCTCATTTAACACTGCTTTGGCACTTGGTAATTCTCGTGGGTCCGGCAGCCTAGACAATCCATCCGCATTTCCGAATTGTTCCGTTTTCTTATTTTCGATATCAAATGAATAAACCATTAACCTGAGTGCCCACCTATGCAGCCTCTTCGCCGCTATCACTGGAAGTCCTAAATTTGGGACCGAATACACTGCGGTTTCATAATTAAGTCAACACTAATATCTATCTTCTCTCCAAAGTTGCTGTGCATTTTTTGAAATGCTGCTATCACCATTAGATTCCTCATCATGGAAAACCCTCACAGTGTTTTTCTGACTAAAGTTCCTCCCTCAAGTAACCCAATTAACTTTTCTTAACGAATTTTCACCGTTTCGTGAATCGGGCCACTACACAATTCCCCATTCTCGTCGATCATGGCACGGAAAATACGGCACGGATATATCTGAGCTCAGTCGACATCGAGTTTACCGTACCTCGTGTTACTCGCCTCTCTTCCCAGTAACAAGCTCAAGCCAGAGCACTTACTGAAGTGGGATGGCAAAGCAAAATTTCCTCCCAAGCCGGCCGGCTCCTACCACCTAAGCAACAATGCGCACTCCCGTCCATTGCGGAAAGCAAAGATGCTAAAATAAGACTCGCGTCTCCTTCAAAGATTAAAGACTGGGCGTTTCTCGCTCGGACTGGGTGAAGGGGTCCGGAACCCAGTTCTCTGAACACGCCTCCGGAGCCAAAACCACCGTGTGGTGTGTACGTCAGCGAAGCAATACATCTTCAGCGGATTGATGAAGAGCGTTCCAAGATTATTTGAGCGCTTCAAGATCGCACGTCTCCATTTCAGCGTGGAAAAGGGCGCAACTTTATGAACGAAGGTTTGGCTGTTCAGACCCTTCGCGACTTGGACTCTAGCTCCTTGTTTCGTGCTACAGGTGATCTGAGATCGACGTGAAAAAGTTTATTCTAGGTGGATCTGATAGAAAAAAAGTACAGGAGGTTCCGTGAGATGGTTTTGATGTAAGGTAATTTTGGCGAGAATCCCTTATGGATTGAGGCTCTTTTGAACGACTGAGCGGCTAGAGCTCGTGTTTGTTTCCTTTCAAGAGGATTCCATAGGGTATCGTGAAGTTCTTCTGAAGCGACTGTTACCATCTTTCCGACAACAGCTCCCTCGAACCTTGATTTTTACGCACGATAACGCGGCTGTCCATGCCGGTCCTTCCACGCCAGATGGAATTGTGGGAAAAAATATGGCAGTTACCTGGTGGCCAACATGTTAGCTGAATCAGATTCCAATAGAGAATCATAAGGCCTTAATTGCTATAAAGTTCCACAGCAGAGAAAAGCAAAATGGAACAACCGAAGAGCTGAAAACGTCGATCATCAGCGCACAGACAAATTTCGATCCTACTGTAATAGCTAATTTGATTACCAGCATTCCAAAACGTATTATTGTGTTCCTTATGACTATGGGAGGACCATCCCATTGTTGAAAATTTGTGACGTTTTTTTGCTATAATAAAATCTCTCGAAAAGTGATCTGTAGTCATATTCGCGAAACGGTGAAAATACGCTCTAAAAAAGATATTTTAATTATTCTTAATCAAGATTTCTCCAAAAATCGAGTATCAAGGTTTTTCCTTATGGGGAAACTATTGGTAATAGCGGCATTTCCCAAAAATGCGCAGCAACTTTGGAATAGCAAAAATTTAGGGTGGACCTATATTTATGAAACGCAGTGTATTCCCGACACGCTGATCTCGGTCCACGAAAATAAATTCCTGTCTCAAAAAAGTTAGTAAATTTTTACGCCACACACGATTCTAAGCTCTTCTCTATTCAGAATCCGCTCTTTAGTCAAGGACCGTGACGCGTAGGCTATAACTTTCTCACTATTGTCACTATACGGTGAAACTCCATCGGGGGGGGGGGGCACTCCATTTTTCTCCAATACTCAAGATAAGGATTAGAGGGCTCACGACACGTAATCGACTCATTTAAAGTAGACTTCTGATAAATATTGGTGTAATGGGTGAGAAACCCTGAAACGTTTTCACATTTCCGCCTGCCATGACCCAAGGGAACGGTCCTGGACCAGGAGAAAGGACACCTCCGCAAAGGGCTAAGGGTGCAGGAGCTCCAGGGTGGATCACCTGTGCAGAAAAGTGGATGGGATGTGGGCAGGTAGTGTGGAATGTAGGACATCCACCGGTCCTTATCAAGTCCCGAAATCGATCTTCACTTTTTGTATGTATTCTCAAATCGTATGTTCCGTTAGCTTCCAACAAGAACTGCTCTCTGGTACACTATTAAATACAGGAGTGTCCCCCTCAACAGGGTTTCACCCTATACTTTCTTAACTAATGACCGGCTCCTAACCCATACTCCGATACATCTGTGGCAAGAATCACAGGTACTTCTGGGTTATAATGAGCTAAAGTATCTACCGCCGTCAATTTCTCTTGGGAAGCCTTAAAAGCCTGCATTTGCTCCTTTGCCCAGCGCCATTCCACACCCTTCTACGTCTCATTACGGCACTGCCAATCCTGTCAAGTCTTGTGTATAACTTATACATAAATATTAACCATGCCTCAACATACGACCTTATACTCCTTTAAATTTTTGACTCCGCAATGGTTCAAACATAGTCCTTCCCCACCCATTGCTTGGCGATGGTCGTATGACTTCGCATTTACGACATGCCTCAAAAATTCTATTTCGTCCTAAAAATTCACATTTTTGTCTCTTTAACTTGAATCCCGCCTCCTTGAGCCGTTTCATTACCTTTACGAGCCTCACTAAATGTGCTTTATCATCCGGGCGTACCTTTTCCTCACTTCATTGTATAACCTGTAGAGTTTGGGTTCGGTTGTTGCTGTTATCACGCACTGTCCGTCCGCAAAATGGTCGACTAGAGGCGAGAGATATCGTGATTGTGATAACATTTTCCCACCAGTACCAGTAAATAACCATCCAGTAAGGTCGAATTCATTTCAGAAGGGTGGCTATGGCTGTGTGAGTTGAGTCGGGTCTATGGAGGATCACCGCGCGACGTCGTATACGTGCGGCATGCCGCGTGTCGGAAACCGTGCGACGAATTTGAGCGAGATCTATGCGTTTGATGCTTCACGCGCATGTGCATTCGCCAGCTACTTTTCTTTGTTTCTTTTCTCTTTCACTTTTGTTATGTGGGGTGGTACCTGGACATTGTGATGGGTGACAAAGACAATAGCAATTGATAGAAGCTGATAAGGAAACTTTGAAGGCAAAAGACGTCAATGCGGTTGCGCAGTCCACGTTAAATATAACCAGCCTAGCTTGAGCAGATTCTTGGCGAATGGTGCATTTCGTTGTTGATCTAATACCAAGGAGACCAGAATTCATTCAATGACCGAAACCTTAGGCATTTCGAACACTGTAGAAGAAAGATAAGTGTAGAAGCCCAATTATTATAAGTGAGCATGTTTCATTCTAATTTTGAGGCTAACAGCATAACCCTATTCACCGCTAAATTATCAGAATTCAGGAGAAATGCTCAGTGTTTACAGGGCTATGTGTGATAAAACCTGGAGAGCCCGCGGAACCTTAGGTCATGTGATGCGCGCGATACCGGGCGGAGCAAAGCTGGTATCATCCAAATACACTAACACACCTCCAATACCACCTAATATAGTCTCCATCGTACGCTGAAATATCGCAGGAGCTGACGCTATTCCAAAGGGTACTCTAGTATATTCGAACAGCCCTCTCTGCGTGTTAATAGTTGTTAATTTCCTGGACTCTGGATCTAATTCTACTTGCATGTATGCGTCTGATAAGTCCAACTTCGAGAACCTTGTTCCTCCAATTAACACATGAAATAGGTCCTCTGGTTTCGATAATGGATATTGATTTATATCCAGTTGCGGGTTGACCGTGATTTTATAATCTCCACAAATTCTTATTTTTCCTACCTGGTTTTGGAACTACTACCAGGGGTGTCGCCCACTGACTATGCTCAACCGCTCGCAAAGATCCATTACTTAGCTGTAACTTTGCCTCTACTTTTGGTGGCGGCGCTATCGGCACTGTTCGTGCCCTAAAAAACTGGTATAGGTTTGTCTTTAAATTTCAATATGGCTTTGAACATAGTACATTCCCCCAACCCGTCTTCAAACAACTCTTTATTCTCATGCAGAAGACGAACTATTTCGTTTTTCAACTGGGCCTAACTCATTTCCTGAAGATTGTATACTTGATTATAATGTGGCCCGCATTCTATTTGCAGGGCTTTAATCATGTCACGCCCACATAACGGATGGCTCGCTTGTCTAAACACATGTATATTCATTCTGCTTTATGACCTGCAAATTCAACAGACTCTGCCACCTGTCCCTGCAATCGTATACGTTCATTATTGTATGCGGTGGCTTCCACACCTGATTCTCTTACCTCTGACGCTCCTATCCTGCGCCATGTTTTCTTTCCAATTATCGACATTGACGCTCCTGTATCTAACTCGAAGAGTACATCATACCCCACGATCCTTATCATAAGCATGCTGGGCGGCTCTACTGCCAAAACAGTTACTTCATTACTACTCTTATTTTCACCATGATTCCATTGAAACCGGTCGCCTTTTCCCTGTCGGTTAGTGCTTTTTCCTTCATCGCATTCTAACTCCTGCTTCCATTTTGTTGCTTCCGCTCCTATTTCCCGGTTTCGTTCAACACCCACCGGCCTTCTAGCTCCACGATGGCGACCACACTGCTCGATCGAGAAGATTGTGTTCTTCGCATAATGGAGTGTTCATAGTTGGCGATTAGGCGATTAGTCTAAATGAAAAATATACGTATAGATTAGGCGAGTAGGCGAGTAGGCGAGTAGGCGATAGGCGAGTAGGCGAGTAGGCGATTAGGCGAGTAGGCGATTAGGCTATTAATCATCATCTACGATTGTGGAGCGGTAGATCTTCGGTGACTTTTTTGTTGAGAACCTCCATACTTTACTTTTATTTGTTTCATAATCGTCTCTTAAAGTATCTATATGGTTCTAGTAAGGATTTCTATAGGAGACAAAACATATGACAGATAAACATAACAATAACCTAAAAAGGACCATTAAAACACACAAACATTCGTACACAGTAATAGGAAGTAAAAAACAATAATGAAGATTTCGAATCTGCCGTAGTTTTCACATAAGAGACCGAAGTATTTGATCCACCTGAAAAAGAAGACTGGTCATCGGACGTGAGGCGTTCATCTTTCAGTTTCAAATGACTGATCGTCAACCGATGGACCTGCTGGAGGCCGTAGAGGCATTGCAAGAATTACACGAGCGCTACCGTGAGGTCGCGCATCGCAGGGAGTACGTGCGAATGGAGCACGTACCATTCCTGGATGCGCGGCTCCGAACGCTTGATGAGTACTTGCCGGTGTGTGGGCCTACCAACTTCGACATGATGAATTAATACAATACAATACATGATGAATTAGAATTAACCTCGTCCTCGCACTTATTCTTAGACGAGTCTTACTTGACGTGGCATAAGCGTGTCATGCAGATAAGAGACGATACCACACTGATATAAAATCTTTTATCAGGACCACAGCCACGTCTGCCACGTAGCAAACCGTGCTGCAGAAGAGCACACATTCACTGAATTCAGCAAGAAAGGATTACTTACATTACATAACTGTACAAAGAACGGGTAGAAAACTAAAAGCATTTCCTGATTTGCACACGGCGCACTCTTTAGTCGTCAAAACTGAGGTGCATAGGCATATTAGCTTCTCACCCCTACACTAGACTACTAGTTGTTAAGAGCAGATCTTGTCAAAGTGTTGCATACAATCCAGATATCACCTAATCGCCTAATCGCCTAATCGCCTACTCGCCTACTCGCGTACTCGCCTAATCGATACGTATCCTTTACTCATCGCCTGATCGCCTACTCGCCTACTCGCCTATCGCCTACTCGCCTAATCGCCTACTCGCCTACTCGCCTAATCGCCTAATCGCCTAATCGCCTAATCGCACGCACGATCGCCAACTATGAACGCTCCATACTGCTTTTTTATCATCGCCACGAGCTACCGGGAGGCTCCACACACCAGTGCACCTGGCGGGAGTCTTTTCCTCTCTTGCCAGCTCCTCGACAAGCCACGGCAAGGTGTCGACGTTTATTGCACCACTTGCAATACGCTTTCTCCTCCCTGAAACAGGCTCTAGCGAATTGACTTACCCTTTTTGCCGCAAACAGACAGGCATTGCACGCTCTCGGGCAGGGCCCTTGCCCGGGCGTTTACCATCTTTGCCCAACGTTTGTGGCCTTCACACTCGTCCTTGCCTGGTACTCATCATCCTCGGCTTCACTTGTGCAATTCCTAGAGGTTGGGATCCCTCTTTCAAATGGGGGGGGGCATTAACCCCCTCCGCCCCCAATTCAGATTGTGAAGCTTCCTTTGATTTTAATCCCTCTTTGTCTGCTAAATATACGCTTCCTATCTCTCATCGACTGCATGCCACCAGATCACACTAAATATGTCCCCACCAAATGGCATCCCTGTGATCTCGTTATCCTTCCCAATTTGCATCCGTTTGCATTCCTTCGCAACTCTGCCATAAACTCTTGGCCACGACTGACGCTGCCATTTTGAACTTAAACATAAGACCTTGGAATCTTTCCCGCTAGCAACAGCTTCTTTGCTGTAAATCTCTCGATATGCCGCGCTAGAGATTGGCCAGGTCCGTCGATTCCAATTCTTGCCCCTGCAACAGCGACTCAAGTAACTCGTAGTTTGAGTTTTCTATCTCCTGAAGAAAAACTAGTCGCTTTTCTTTCTCCTCCACCACTTTCCTCAAAGTGAGAAAGTTGGTGAATAATCCTCCACCAGGTCCTCCACGACGTCCCCGGGACATACGGTCCCGGTGGCCTCCCGCGGTAAGCCTCCTGGGCCCTGCCATCCGTCAACGTCGTGGGCGCCCCGGTGGAGATCACTACTTTACCGTCCTTATTTTCGGCTCCCGTGGCTGTGACAGCTTCCATCTCCTTGAAAGTCGTGATCCTTCAATGTTTCGATGAGTCGATGAGTTGACAGCCGAAGACGATTCTTCTGCGTGGTCGCCCTGATCGCCAACAGGGAGGAGAATGCTTATTATCATACTGAGGGATGCTTTTATAGTGGGGTCTCTTCTTATCCTCCTTCTTATCCTTCCTTCTTCTAATCCTCGCTCTTCTTCCATTCCTTCTGAACCAATCTTATCCCGGTCATCCCGCTAACAATCTTAATTACTGCTGCCGATTCCTGCGGAAAGATCAGTCTTTGCTCCATCTCATCTGTAACTTTCCTCAAAATGAGGAAATTATTGAAAAGTCGCCACCAAGTGCGCCACGGTGTTCCCGGCACATAAGCGCCAGGTGCACGTCCCCGGTAGACCTCCACCAAGGTCCCGGGTTCCGCCACCGCCGACGCCTTGATGACGACTGAACTGCCCTGGTTCATTGACATCTTCTTCGATGATCCCTTCCGGTCTTCTTAAAACGCCTCTACTGCTTCGTGTGCGGCCTCCACTTGATCGTTTGCTGCCTTCTTGATCGCTTACGTACCTCCTCCGCTTCTCGAGTTGCTGGCTTGATCGCCAGTCGGAAGGAACACCAATGAGGGGACTTATTTTCTACACCAGATCACCCCTTTATATTGTCATTGCTTACTTCCTTCATCCCTGGTGATCTTCGTCCATTATCATACTTCCTTTTTCTCTCCCTGCCTTCCTCCATCTAGGTACCTAGACTATCCTTAGTCCCCTACACATTCTATATGAACAGCAATGGACCTTTGCGTGCACGGCGAGCGCGAGAGCCTCAGGGAAGAGTGGAGGGACCTCATAAAGAAGGACCTCACTGAAGTCAGATCACGGCAGAAGATGCCTTGAATAGGACCAAGTGACGACATCTAACAAGAGCTGCGGCCCTGCGAGCAGGGTCAATCCTGCGCTTGTTTGCGAATTCCAAATTTTTTGCGACCCCCTCCATTTCAAGGGTGTCAGTGCGACCCCCCCCATTGGACATGTGTGTTTTTTAGTGTTACGGTGTATTTCTGTGTGTATCAACGTCTTTGTCCGATAAAGTTGAAGTGTGTACATGGCTTCTTCTCTTTATTCCTGAAGAAATCCCGAAAATAACACAATATTTTCTTCACACGCCATATTTTATCCTCCATTTCATGGAGGAAATCGAAAAACTTCCGAATTTTCGAACGGAAAGAGATCATTGTTTCAGACTGTTAAAGGCAAAAGTCTGGCTCAATAAGGGGGATTATGGCGATTGAAACTGAGTATAGAGATGCGAAGTGTAACGGCAGTGGAGAAAAAACCGCGAAAAACCCTCGACAAGGCCGTTAACAAAGCCCTCTTTCTCAAAAGCAATGAAGGAGGCCGGCTTGGGGAAGAGGCACGTACAAGCAAGTTTTCTGAAGATATCAGTCGTTCTATCGGTTGATACGGCTATCAACCTAGCTGATTTCACACGTTATGCCACATCCCGAGGTGGGCGGTCGTAGCGGGGCTAGGCGGCGATAGCGCATAGTACGTGCCCTGAGGCCTTATTACCGCGTCGTTTGAGATTTTGAGCACTGGGAACGTATCTCTATGGGTGCGTAACCAATTACAGGAATGACCGAAAGGGTTGGTTAGGTTCACTAAGCCCGACCTTCTGCCTTTAAAGCAATCGATCATGGGTAGGTTGGAGTTCGAATCAGGCAGAAGTGAGGCTTGGTTTTCATTTTCTCGATCCCTCGAGTCTTGGTTCCCGTTTCTCCTTTTCCTTCTCCTTTTTGTATAAGCCGGAAAACTGGATATGCAGTAGTAATTTACGTACTTATTTCGAAAACTTATATCTTCGTTCGTCGGCGCTCTCAGTGGGAACGGCACCCAAAGATCTTTACAGAAAATTCAGAATAGTTCTTCCTTTTCAAAAAAGACGCATTCTTGATGTTCGGGGCGATGCTTCAATATTTGGAAAAAATGCGTGCCCGTCGCGTTCCGTTCTTTTTGTGGACGACTGCGCGAGCGCTTCTGCGACAGTTCAAAGGCCATTCAGCACTCTCGTGTAATGTACCTTATTTTCTTGCAAATGGTCCAGGCTAGAGAAACTAGAGGATTTAGCGGCCCTCCGTCAAGACAAAGCCACGACTGGAAATTTCCTACCATGCGAGCCATTCTTTAAACAATAGTCCGCCTTCCGTCCGGTTTTTGGGTGGGTTTGGACAGTCCGATTTTTGACGAAAGCGCGGATGTTTTCCAGACGATGTCGAAACCATCGTCAGAACTTTCTTCAATAATTAACTTTTTGGCAAATGGCCAAGGCGCCAGAGTTAGAAACTAGAAGCCAATTAGCCGCACTTCTCAAACAAAGCACCTTCGAAAACTTCTCGACGCGACCATTCTTACCAAAACAAGGCCCACTCGTTCCGGTTTTTTGGTGGCGGTCCTTGCGGGTCCGATTCTCTTTGAGAAAGTCGCGCAGTTCCGACATTCCAAACAAAATTCAGAACTTTCGTCTTCCACTTAACTCCTAGACTTTCTTGCAAAAGGTGCCCGCGGGTGCCTGTCCACACGGCGCTAATGGAGAACCTAGACAGGGCCGGCTTCAGGCGCCTCGGCCCGTCATGAACAAGGCACCTGAAAGTGTTCCCTCTCGAGCGGCAGCCATCCTTACAAAGGCATAGGCTCTCCGTCGGCTTCGCGCAGTTTTGGCTGGGACCGGGCGCGGGTGTGTTGTTGGGTGGTCGGCCGGATTTGAACGCAACGGGGCGTCGCGGGCGCGAGTCTTCGCGGCGGGGGCGCTCGGGGCAGTTAAAATTCTACTTTAACCTTCTCGCGAGATCATCACACTACTTGCCGCAGATTACTTTCAACGCGCTCAATCTTACGGACACCTAGGAGGATTAGAGCGCTTCTCGCACACAGGGGTGGAATTTTGCTTGCAAAACTCAGCTCGTTCAACACAAACTGCGTGCTCCCACGCGGTGCGCGCGCGCCGCTCCGCTGCCGTCGGCCCGTCGCTTCAGCCTGGAATATCTGGTCTTTCTTGTTCCTCACCCGGTGAGGCACTCTTGCTTGCGGGTGTCAGCGCCCGGCCGTGTGGTGTCTGTTCGCCCGGCGGGGCCGGCGGGTCCGGGTGGCGCCGCCCGCGGGACCTCGCCGTGCTGCTGCGGGAAAACGCGACCCCATTCGAAGCTAGCGTTCCACCCCACCAACCCCATAATCCTCTGTAAATCTCCTTCAAACTCTTCATAAGATGAGCAAGCGTGGCTGACCAGAACCTTGAAATCTACGCGACAGAAGCAGACTCCCTTATTATTCAGCGATTACACTTTTCAGGAATTCTTTCTTCTGCTTCAATTTCATAAGAGGGTCTTTGAAATTCAATTCAGCAAGTTCGCTACATTTTGTTCCGCTTAGATTTGATTTAAAAGCATCAAAATTTTCTTGAGGAAGTTTGTCTGCTTACGGCCGCTCACAGAGAAGGCGTTTTTATGCGGACAATACGGCGCTGCTTGGCGTATACGCCGCCTGCCACCCTGTCTGTGGTGTTGCAAGCTGTCGTTACTCCGCATCTTTAGACGGTCCTCACTTTCCGGAAGAACGGTACATCCAGTACACTGAGACTCGAATTGCATCCTGCTATCGTTTTGCCGTACCCATTGTGTGTTTCATGGGTGGATGGATTGTGCTTTACTGTCCCCATCGAACATGCTCCTACACCCAGTGGTGAAGCTTTTTGTTCAAACTCCGATACCGCCGTCCTTGGACTAATTCGGTGACCCTGCTCAATGTCTTGCGCCACGCTACACCACTTTTTTTTCATAATGTAGCGGTACGGTCTTAAATAGAGTAACCAACCAACCACACAGTGTGCTGCAAGACAGAAAACGTTTTTTCACGCATGTAGTCAATTCATGCCAGGGAGTGCCAAGCCTGACAATTGATGAGTTACTATGAGCTTTAATGGTAACGCTTTCGCTGTTCTTTTTGGAACAACCAGCTGGGGGCCTACCCACGCACGCCTTTCACCCGCTCCCGGGTCCTTGCCTGTCATGCGACCCCACCCGTTATCGTTCGGCAAAAGTGGACCCCCTCGTGTTGTCTCTCTCGCGCACTCTCCACGCGGTCTGATCCCCTGCTGCGGCCCTACGAGTGCGCGAGATTGAGGCGAGGGGAAGAAGAAGCAGTAAGACTCGTCTATAAATCATTTCCATTCCATCGATGTCCTGCAGAAATATCGTGCTTTTAGGCAAAGCTGCAATGGGATTTCTGGCAAAACAGAATAAAACTGGGAGTCGCCCAGATTATTGCACCGGAAGTAACCTACCAACTGAATTGTATGAACGGTACTTCCATTGCAACCAAACAGAGAAAAACCATTACAACGAAGCCTCAAGCTCTCTTATTTGAAGCGTTTGTGGCAGACGTAAGCAGTTTTGCCGAAAAAAGCAGTAACGCAACAGCAGTTGACGTGCTCAAATGCTAATATTACAAGGCGGTCTCATAGCGATTACTTGTTGCCGGTCAGATTTAGTGCAGCTGTACCGCCTGTCTTCTTGGAGCTGGGTTTTGCCATCTCATGTTTTTTATTTCTATTTAAATTGTTTTTGGAAGTAGGGAGAAGTTACTTGCAACATTATCCCAGGCTCTAAGCAATTGGCTGTGCGGTCTTGCGTCTGACTTCTTCGCTTTCCTCTTCGGCATGAAAAGTTATTCAAACTGGTGCTAATGTTGCCTCTGTATAATTTTTACAGGTTTTGTTTACTTAAATGACTTATCACCGCATTATATTCGTGCTGCTAACAAAGCAACTCTGTCAAGGTCTGCAATATGTGCAGGAGCCATCAAGAAATAACTTAACAAAAAGGGTTTAATCAAACACGAGGAAATCAAAAACAAGTAGTGAAGTGGTTGAGAAGTGAAGCCATAGTCAACACAAGGGGTTTTGACATGTCTTGCTTCGTTAATTGTTGTCCATTTGGAAAGTTCTGCAGTAATGGGTTTTGACATGTTTTGTTTTGTTCGCAGCCTGAACTTTGACATGCACTAAATATTTGATGTTTTCTTTTGGGATGGATGTCTTCCACTCTTAGGCACTGTTCACACCTTGCGCCATAGCCGAAAAACGCTCGAAACGAACGAATCTGCGCAAATGCGAAATGAATGAAATGCGTATCGATCCACAAAATGGGAGGAGCTCGAATCGCGCATTCGAATCTGCGAATCCTTTTAAAAGGAATGGTGTCTATCGATCAGTCAATCGGAGATCGCAGCATCGAAACGGCGGTGCGAAAATCCTCTAGCAACGCTAATAGGGCGTGGTTTACTACGTCGATACGTATCTAAACCTTTTCGCATCCGCGTTCGCGCGTGTGGAAATTCTCCTGGTCGATACGTATCTTTTCTTTTCGCGAATTCGAAACTTTCGAAGTAATGCCTTACTTCCTCGCCTTTTCAAGCCAACATGTCTAGCATAACTTTCGTAACAGTTTAGGTTCTCTTATTGGAAATGAGCGCTCGTTTCCTTATTGTTATAGTTCCACTGGCGCTGCGTGACGTCTAGTTTTTGCTCACAACTATGTGTCCAAGAAGTGTTGTCCTTGATGCATACTTGTCTCTAACACGAGTACTCAAAACATCCCTTTTTTGATTGATAAACTTGAATTAGTGAGTATGTGAAATACGCTTTTGATAGTAATGAAGAACGAGAAAAGAACTTACAGCACGATGGCTTGGTTCCGCCCTCCTCCACCAGGCACACAACTCAGACCGTGGGTTCCGGACCTTATCTTCATCCCGATTTCACGAGCAGTCGAGCGGTTTGGAGTATTCTTCTACAACAGGTAATTTAGTATACATTCCATTAGGTTTTCTTACAACTGTCAGTGTTTTGGAAAGCTTTTAACAGTTTCAAAATGCAAGGTTCTGTCAAGTTGCTTGTGTGCCCCCGGAGCCATGCTAGGGGCGCTTTTATAGCCGGTCATCTGATCGTAGCGATTGGACGATCGTTGCATATCTAATGCTATACGCTTGTTACAATAGTTGCCATCGGACGGCCGATCATGAAAGCGCTTTATCCAAGGCTTTCTCGGACAGTGCGCCTCGTAAGCGGCGTCACTTGCCAATACAACACTTCTGTCCGTTAATGGGGAATTTGATCTTAGAAGTTCTTCGCGTATCTTTTTTCATCTTCGTTATCTTTTTTTTTATTTTTTCCCCATTTCTGGTCTATGGATTGCCTCAGAGAACTTGTAAATTTTGGTAGCTGTTTCACTGGGAGTTGCATTTTTGTATAGAGCTCCTACCACACTTGGCAATCCTGCGAACATTTTATTTATTATCAACGTCCAGCTAAGGTGATAACCACCTGTTTCCCCTTTCGCACAGGGGAGTTTATCCAACCCTAGCTCACTCGCCCTCTTAAATTGCAGTTGCCATAACCCACACAAATTACCTATCCAAAGTGCCCTCTGCCCCATAATAACATAATAGAACCCAGTAGTCGTAGTGTAAAACTCCAATTCAGAGAAAGATGATTCTTCGCAGTCGGGTCTGTTTCATGCTAACCATATTTCTTTCATCCGCTTCTCACCTTCACCCCTTTCCGGCTCTTTGGGCCCTTCTGAACCTGAATGAGCAGTTGTTTCCTTCGACGGCGCCCATTTTGGTGATTGCCCTGCCTAGCATGGATGAATCGCTGCTTAGATCATTTGTGTTTTGTAAATCTTTGCCCGTGACCGACCCACGCTTGAGTTCATTTTTCAGGTAATACCGAGTCTATTGAGTGAGTCATTTTCTTAAGCATGATTACTGCGATTGTTGTTCTATTCTATGCTCAAACGACTTCGTATAGTTCGCTATGTGTTACATTTTTGGACATGAATTTGTGCGTGAATGAACATGTAGTGCAGCTTCATAAATTATGTTTCTCAGGGCATCGAGGACCGGGTAACATATTGGATTCACTAATTTTTTAGCTTAAGATACTTGCTTTTTTTAAATTTTAAAGTCCAGTATTATCACATCGTCGTACTATTAGGTGACCTGAGTTGGACAACATACTATCCCCAAGAAAGAATCAAGCCCATATTTTTTCCGGCCCAGTTGTGCTACCGGTTCACCATCACACACTCCTTAAAGCAATAACTCCAGCAGAATCGTGTCAGAACATCCATTCAGAGAGTGAGAGTAGCCCTGAGTAGCACAGATGTGCCGTTGTCGCGGCTCGAAAGTGCGCGACAATGGCGCTAGGGTCTTACAAAGTCAGCATTTGGCGACTAATCTAGCATTTGGACGAGTTACGTAGCGCACACCCTGACACGCAACGTGGATTACGGCGTAAGATAATGCAAATACTCATGGTTTAGCTGAGCTCGGAGCAGGCGATTTGCACCACTCGTCTGGCCCAGTTCCTCCCTTATTTGAAAGATATCTATTTCTATCATCGACAATTTTCTTTGCTTCTTTTTTTCGTTTTTGTCAATTCGGCATCCACAGCTCCACTGTCAACCGCTGTGACTCCACATATTCGATCTGGAAGTGTTCCTCTAACTTTACCCAGTTTTCAGTGGTATTGTGTTGTTCAATTTATAACATGATGAGCCGGTTAACGTTCGACAGTGAACAACGATGCTGAAAGCTCGAGCATTCAGCAAACAGTCAAAAGCAATTCAATATTATTTCCAACGTGCTGCTTGTTTTGCCACTTTTACACTTCATCCGAATATAAACTTCAAATTTGACTCCTTTTTAGCCCTTCTTGATTCAACATGATTCTGAATTTTTTCAGAATCTTGAATAAGACTGAAATCGGTCTATTCGACAAAAGATGGAACAAGAACATCCACGGTCCCTACTGCCATCACCGGTACTACGGAAAATGTAAGTTTGCCATGGCCGAAAAATTATGCAATTTCTAAGTGCTTTGCAGTTTGAAGTTGTTGCATCTCTAATGGATACACTTCTACATTGCAAGTAATATCAATTACTAAATTAATTTTGACTCTCCTTGTCCATTTTTGATACTCTTCGCTTTACTGTAGGGCCTTGTCTGGTACCAGCGCCAAAAAGTTCCGATGCAGAGGGGAGTGTCATTTTCAGCTCCTGAGTGGGGAATGTGTCGTAAGCCCAAGGATCCGTGGTGGAAATTGCAGTTGCTCCACCTTTTGTATGCCCCATTGGGACAAGCGTGCAATTGTCTAGTCGAAGTGAGCGCTGCTCTATAGCTTCGAATGCCTTCCCGATCATAAAGTTCGAAGTGCAATCGAGTGCATATCGCATTCCATAAAAGAAACTCGTTGTACGAAGCGCTTCGAATTTGATCGATTCAGGTGGAAGGTTGGACAAATGCCGATGACTAAAACTTAAGTGATATTTGGGAAAGTAACAAGGAAAGGTTGACTTTATGAGTTTCAAAGGAACAGTTTTCAGCAGCGGGATTTCAGAGGTTCCTGAAGCGTGATCAATTCATATTAATTCAATATTCAATATTCATCAGAAAGCAACATTGGCCTGACCTTACAACTTGACCGGAGCCATGACCGCTTGAGGGGTTCTATCCAGTTCTTCTCTCTCTGTCTAAGAAAACTTAGCGCGATTCTGCACAAAAACTGCGGCGCAGTTGCAATATCTTCAGAGCTACTAAGTTTGCATCTGTAGCCTTAGCTGTAGAAAAGGGTCACATAGAATTTATCTCAGGTTCTTGGGGGTCTTAAAATTTTTGAAGTCAGTTGAAAACGACTCGACCCTACTGTTCTTTTTGGTTGTTCTAAGTGAAGGAAGTGACAAAATTAAAGTTGAGCACCATCATATTGTGGTGGGGAACGAATACGGAAATCAAATAGCTTTAAAGTCGCGGGTCCCCTAAATTTCGTGAGTTCTGTGAAAGAAATTATGAAACTCCAATCATTTCATTGTAGAGTAAGATTGAGTGTGGTTTCGAAATTCAAATCGTATTGTATTTCTCGATTTACTGAAACATTCTAAAGAGCTTATACGGCGGTGTTTTGTAGTTCATTGCCATTGTAAACGTGACGTGATTTCTTGAAAATCCTTCTAAAAGGCTTCGAGGCTGTTTTTACTATTTTGGTGATTTGTTTCAATGCCTTTCACTGTCTCGTATGTTTTCTCACGATGCTTGCATTTCCTGTCAACTACTGTTCGCGGCTCCCCCACTTTCTTCACGATTTGGGGCGCGGCCGCGGCAAACTCGGCCTCTCACGTGATTGTTGATCATCGCCTCGTAACCGAACGACTGATGCTTGCGTCGCCTAAAGGACGCGCCAATCTTACTAGAACGCGCACCAATGCTATCGCGGATTACGGTAACAGTGAATCCGCGGACTTCGTTATCTGTCTTGTACTCGGCCGAGTATGCGCCATCAGCTTACCTGAGTATTCGACGTTACATTACGGCATCAGCTTGCCTGAGTATTCGACGTTACATTGCGATACGTAATGTAACGTCGAATACTCAGGTAAGCTGATGGCGCATACTCGGCCGGGTTTGCCGCGGCCGCGCCCCAAATCGTGAAGAAAGTGGGGGAGCCACTGTTCGCTTTTATTTGGGGGGGGGGGATGGATTTCATCACGCAACTTTTCTACAGACGCATTGGGAGCGCGAGTGTGTTCGTATTAAAAATCGCTTTTGAGACAATGTACTCCTGGAATCTATGATCGATTAGAACAGGGCAATAGATCATTTGTCTGCTTGTGTAGCTTTTCTGAAGGTCCGGGCTGCAGCTCTACAGTGCCACTATAGTTTCAAAAGCTGCTTTTCACGGCATCTCATTGGCCAGTGTAATTAACATTTGTTGAAATTACTTTGAAATAGGTAGTTTTCAGTGGACACCAAGCTCTTCGACGTGAAGCTCGCCGATCTCCCGGCTTGGTTTGCTCGGCGTGAAAAAACACCAGGTGCCATCTACAACGAGTTCATGCGGAATATTTGGAGGGTTCATCACAAATATTACTCAGGCCCTGTATATGCAAATACTGTAGGTTTTCTTTTTTTGAGTGAGGGACAAACTGGCGCTATTACGGTGTTATGTTTTTTAAGGTGAAAACGATCTTCCGTTTCATTTTCGCGTACTCGTTCCTGAACTGGCTGGTGAAATGTCATCGTTACTGGGCCGTACAGAAGACGATGTACCATTGGTAGAGTATGCAGAATGAAAAGGAATTAGCGATAATTTAGCAAAATTAATGTGTTGAATAAAATGTGCTGCTCTTTGTTGCATTCCATTCTGATATTTTGAACAATGTTGATGTCCCGACTTCATATCTCCCTTTGAGAATGTAGGTGTTACTGTCTTTATCAATGGAAGTAGCAGGATATGTCTCGACGTGGCGCCCTGATTGTTTTCGAGGGACTTGACAGAAGTGGAAAATCGACTCAGGCTAAACGATTAGCTGACAAAGTGAATTCGTCTGGGGGTCAAGCGGTTCTGCTTCCTTTCCCTGGTAGGTAATCTTACTAATTGGTTGTGGTGAAGGGTTTTTCAAATGGATGGTTATTTTGAGCAACTTCTACATTCCAGACAGAAAGGAGCCCTTTGGTCAAGTTATAGATCGATACCTTAGGAAGGAAATCGATCTGTGTGAAAGAGCTCTTCATTTGGCTTTCTCGGCGAATCGTTGGGAAAAAGTAAAAGAGTTTGGAACTATTTTGCCATGTGAAATAGGTTCCCCGTTTTGCCATGTGAATAGGTCCCCGTTTTTGAAACAATGTAGTTTTAAGGCAGCTTTGATAGAAGAGAAGATCGCTGCTGGTGTCGACGTTATTTGTGACCGGTATTGTTTCAGTGGTGTTGCCTACTCAATCGCTAAAGGTTTGTACTATAGGTCTTTTCTTCAAAAGTTTGTTAGAATTAAGTTACAAATCCTTTCAATCTGTAAACACATTTGCAAACAGGGAAGTCAGTAGGGACCGATTCCATTCATTTATAGGCATTATGTGAAAGAACTTTTTAAGCTCTTTTTTCTGTTCTTCTGTGCAAATAATCCTTATCATACCTGATAGCGTTCATGATACGTGAGGGTAAGAAGGCGTAGGCTAGCTTATTATATAAATTTTCAAAGGGTGCAGTTCGGGAGTATTCATTATTACACTTTCCGTAAGGACCTACTCTTGGCATTTTTGTTGGTAATGGGTTGGAAATTTATCCATTGAATGTACAACAGCTGAGAAACAGTATAGCATCGTTAGGGAACGGCATTGTGCATGTTTTATGTTCCATAGAATCATGGCATATTTCTGCAATCCTGCCTCTCTGTCTCTCTTTTATTTCTTACGTTCTACACTCGTCACTTTTATTTCTTACGTTCTGTACTCGCCCTTAATCCTTTCAATCTGCCCCGCTATAGCGCAGGCTCTTTTTGGTGCTCCTTTTTGGCTCATCAGACATTGCCTTGCATGAAAACTGAGGATAGGATCAACCGTGGTACAAGTATCAAGCAGTGGAGGGGTACTCGCGGTTTTGCGAACGGGGCTCGTATTTGAAGTTGACGAAGGTCGTGGTTGCGGGCGGGTGACATCGCTTTTGACGTTTTTTTTTCTCGAAAATTCAAAGAAGATTTCAAAAGGTAGGCATGAAATAGCCAAAATTAGAGGAACTGCCTTCTGTAGACGAATTTGCCCCTTCAGCCCTCCAAACTACACAAGCTGGCTACCTTGATAACATTCTGTGAATTGTAGAGCGGCGGCATCGCAGATCTAGGTGCGCAACCACCTCATCATCGGCGTTTTGTTTCTAGCATTTAGCTCAAGTTGTTGGAGCTCTTCAACCCTTTTCTTGTGGAAATTTTTAGGAAGCCATCAAATCTTCGAGCGAAGTTTGAATGGTGTCGTTCATTTTTATTACGGATGGATTTTCTCACAAATAGCCTAATTTTCTAGGATAAACTCGCGACGACAGGCACGTGCAACAACATCCCGCCTGCACTTTAGGGTGAGTGTAACATTGGCGCCAGTTTGGCGTCACTGGTTCACGAACCCCTGGTTTTTTACCAAAACCCGTGCAAACTCCATCTATAGGGATTATGTCGGTACACGCTGATTACGAAAGATTGACCTTTCAGCTTTCTGGCATTAACGTGATGCAACGGTAAAATCGAGGCCGTGTGACAGTTAAGTCGTTTTCAGCTTCTCGACGGTTTCCTTACAGCCAAGCCAGAACACAGGACAACAAGGCCCAACTTTGCAGAATTAATGCTCCAGGACACCACACCCACCTCGCTGACATGTCCGCATGTCCACACTGACTCACGCGATTTCACTTACAGGATTCCGCCACCAACAGGGGATTAGCATGTCGCTACAAGCCGTAAGAATGAAAGGTCACTTGTGGCGTAATCAGGACATGCGAGACGGACCTCTCTAGGCAATTTCGAAGTCTTCAAGGTCGTAACTGGCAATGCTACGAGAACGGAGGTGTTTTACGTGATATTACGGCGGGGAGATATCTCCTGAAATCAGAGGTAGTAACAATTCATTGTGACGATTTTGCTAGTTGTTATGAGAGTTGAAATATGCTTGGCGCTAAAGTTTTTAGGAATTGTGCGAGATCAGGTAATGAATCCAGTGGCTTTCATTGAGACTAATTCATCAGACTCTAAATGCGGCCACTTGGGAATAAATTTTTTATGCTTTATGGTCGCTGACTTCAAAACACTGATCAATAATGATTATTTGGCATGGGAATGCTGCGTGTGGGACGCACATATTTGTGCTCGCTTGTGTTCCGTAGAACTCTTTCTTGCCCTCAGAGAAGGAATATTTCTAAATGATTTATGATAGGACTTGTGGCAGGGTCACAATTAGTTCACGTGAAGGCCAGCTGCGTCTAAATTCTTGATTTTCGGAAAAGCCGATTGCAAGCCTTAAACGGCCCTATCGGTCTCGATATGACAATAGTCTTGATTACCCTCCGTATTGTTTTCGTAGGCTGTTGATCCCCATTCCCTAACATTTTCGTTCTTCGAAACCTCTGCAGCGGCTGTGTAGAAATTCATAAGTTTGGAGCCGCCCTGAAAGTATAGGAAAGCAAATTCAAGTGTTATCCATCGGAGCGGCTATATGCAGAGGGTCTTTTAGAACAGCTAATGCAGGGTCTATAAGACTCTATTTATAAATGGCATGATTATACGAACATGGCCGTCATTTGCCGTTGATCAATCCCTTTTGGGATGCGGCACGCATTCTACTTCCATTTGTACATTCGTAGTGGCGTTTGAATGCGATGTGGCCTATACAATGACTTGCGGGGGCCAGCCGATGTACAAGTCAGTGTTTTTATCCTCCCAGACAAGTCTGGTACCAATTAACCGACCCCGGAGGGATGGAAGGCTTGGTTGGCCCGGGCGACTCACGACCCAGGATTTGATCCCCGGACCGCTCGCGTGGTAAGCATGCCACACTACAACACTGCGGCCCCTCAAATGGAAGTAGAATGCGTGCCGCATCCCAAAAGGGATTGATCAATGGCAAATGCTTTATCCTTTATCCTTTATGTAACCTTTCTGCCGTCCTGAGTGGAAAAACCAATCTCATTTGAGATGCGCCGTGCATTCTATTACATTTGGGACCGCAGTGCCCCTTGTGATACAGATACAGGTAGTTTAATCGTACATAATTTGCTGCGGCCAAGTGATGTGACTACCGGTTTTTGTTCGCCCACACGGATCACGTACTGGTAGACGTTTGTTCTATGAGAATGAGAGGCTCTTCAAGCCTGATTAGAGTTCGGATTGAAAGAAAGAAAATCAATCCACCCATTCCGGGCTTTAATCTTCGGGCTGTGATTGTGGTAACTTGTGGTCAGCTGTGCTTTCCAATGCGACATTCCCGCTTAGTGTTTTGGATTCTGTGGTTGTTAGACATAGGCGCTCTACCGACGTTCGCCACAGCTCTTATGACAGAGATTTTATGAGTGCGTTATGAATTATTGAGTATGTTAACTCATGGCGTACTTTACCTGATTACATAAGTAATTAAAGGAGAAATATGAATAAAGCATTCTTTGTTGGTGAAACGTCTTTCAAGGGATCTCCAGTTATGTCTCATAAATCACTTGTTACCCGTGGTATCGTAGGATTTCTAGCGAAGTGCGCATAAATTACAAGTCTAGGCATTGCTTCGCTTGGCTTCAAG
>MU882580.1:0-37374 GCA_036418205.1 Ostertagia ostertagi
CATCCCCTTAAGGCATTCCTAGCGAAGAAAAATTCACCAAAGTTGAAGACGTTGAAGAGCGGTCAGCGATTTCTTTGACTCTCAGTCTGCTCAGTTCTGGGAGAAGGGGTCGCTGACCTGCCCATTAGGTGGGACTCTGTAGTGAGTAACAATGGTGATTATATTGTTGAGTAATTCCATTGTACGCGGAATAAAAAAGTAAAGCACAAAAAAGTGTCAAACGGCTCAGGACTTTCTTACCATCCTAATAGATAGGAGAACTTTCAAAATCGTTGTTTCTACAGCGCAGGCCTCAAATGCCTGTATAAAGAGTGGCAAGCAGGGTCAACCATCATGTTTGTTCTATAGAAATCGCTTACGACTATTTCCCTTCTTCAGATAGAAATTAAAATGAATGAAACACTGTCAGAGAACACTGTTTTGGTGTATTTCAATGGTTTTCTCTCCCGGTTTGGTAGAACGAAGTTGTTTGGTAAAATCTGTTTCAATGGTCTAACGTTTCGGCTGAATCATCGTCTTTCGAGGCCGAAGGTTCCACCGTTCGAGCGGATTAGTCCGCTGCCATACAAGAGCCCTAGTTATGTAGTTACAAATCGTGCAAATACGTTGAATTATCTTCCTGGTAATATTAACCCTTTGACGACCGCCGTTATGAATGCGTCACTTCACTTCTTTCTAAATTTTTTCATCAATAATCATTAACTCTCCAACAATTTCACTATTAGTAATTAGCGCATTATTCCGCGAATTCGATAATGTATTTGTGTAGTTTTGAAACATAAAAATGCCAAAATAAACCCCTAAAAACGTGTCGCCACCGAGCGAAAGTGTGGCCCACCGGCGGGCCACACGGTCGTCAAAGGGTTAATCGAGTTTTCAAATGCGCACTGGATGCGCAACGCTCCTACTTGTGGTCGCGTTGCGCGATAACGTTGGGAACGCATCCACTGCACCAACACGGCGGAGAAGGGAGCTGCATGAACGTTCTGCACTTAGAGCGAACATTCTCCCTTAAAACCAAGTATTTGCGGAGGCTGAGATAAGTTTGGATTCTACCGGGCTTGATGTTTTTGGCTTACGCCGAACTATGGAACCTTTTTTGTTATATATTAAAGGCAGCGATTACGATAAGGGGAGCGCATCGGGGAAGCATATGCACCACACGAATCAGTTACTTGGCTGCCAAGGAAGCGAGGTGTAGCGCTTTCACGACGAAAGGTGCGCTGGTTGCTGAGCAGGACTTCGAAAGCGCTCCGCCCCCAAAAGCGATCCGCCCACTAGTTTACTTGGTGATTTGGACGAGCTGCGTTGCCAGCAGCGGCACAACTGGAGCAACTCGATTGGAGCGTGGTTTGGCATGGTGCCACCAAACGCGTTGCGATGAACTTATACGTGCGCCGCTTTCTGAGCGTGTACCTTGTCGAATGGGTGGAACAGAGCGGTGAGGAAGAGAAGGGGTTGCCCTTTCTGAGCATGGGACGGAAGAGCTAAGAGTTCGAATCTCGCTTTCAATATGCTTCTAGACGTTTTTTCCAAAGGCAGGCTCAATGAGATTGCACGGTGTTGGGTGGTTTTTACGCAGTATGGCAGATGTTCCAGACATTCCGGAAGAAACGATCATGGTGCTAGAAAGAATCGCAGTTGATGTATGTAAAATTTGAAGCCAGCTTGATAAGTCTTCCTAACAAGTACTGGTCCTGCATCGAAAAATCACCGGGTCAGAAAAGTCGCGTTTGCACTTTTTTTTGGGAACTGGAGGATGACTTTTTTTGAAGACGCGATTTTTTGAGTCTGAGGATCCTAATTACTTGTTTTTTTTATCTCAATTGTGTCGCAATTTCAGAAAAACTATCTTCATACCATGGGCGTTCCTCTCAAGAATGGGGGACACGTATGGTTCAGAGAGAAAGTTTGTATCTTATGGAGGTAACTGCGTTTTTGGTTGATTCTATTGAACGTATAATATGCATTGCGGATCGTAGTTGGATGAGTACGCAGCTGGGATGGGCCGTCATTTACGGACTTTCGCCGAATGGGTATTAGGTATCTCCCGATTCGTATTCTCGATCAAACTGGGTTGCCATTTTACAAGTATCGTGCCTATTCAGCTCTTCGCAAAGCAGGATTCGTCGTATTACGACCAGAGTGAGTCCGATTTGTGGCCTCTTTTAGTGGAATATGACCTATTCTAGCTTTTGACGAGAGAGGCCTTGCCCAGATGTGCTAGACCAACTGGCTGCCTAGTAATGTAAGACTCCTCCCACTTTCTTCACGATTTGGGGCGCGGGCGGCCGAGTAGTGCGGCATCAGCTTGCCTGAGTATTCGACGTTACATTACGTATAGTTACATTACAGACGTCACGATCGTAATGTAACGTCGAATACTCAGGCAAGCTGATGCCGCACTACTCGGCCGCGAACGCCGCGGGTTTGCCGCGGCCGCGCCCCAAATCGTGAAGAAAGTGGGGGAGCCGTAATGTAAGGTCCATGGGTCGTCTAAGTTTGCTGTAAAAGTAGTGGTGGATGTAATAGCGGGCAAAAGAAATAGATATAGTGGTTGTTCTAGCAAGCGTGCGAGTCAGACTCGATGGCATCAGTCCAAAGACATGAATAGGAAGTCGAGAGGGGTTTTCGGGTTGTACAGAAAGTCTTGCGACACTTTGAACAATCTTCTTCAGGGACGGATGAAACTCTACACGTTTGGGTATTTGATTACTGTAATGTATTCTCAGAGATAGTAGAAGAGTATATAAAGGCTTCGCGCAACGTTTTGCAGCTTCAAACTCATCCCTGAATCGAGCCATCTTTTGGCCTATAGTATTCTGCGAACTCCTGTAAGGCTACCCTGTTAGTGACAATGCAACTACCAACTGTGCTGGGTTCAGGAGGGAGAACATTCTACAGGCCACGATGTCCCGGTATTGCTAGAGCTCGTAACTGGAGATGTTACGTTCGAAGTGAAGCACGGTTCTGGCAGGCTGTATGTGGTGATTAATTAGCGTTCACTCAGTTTTCTAGAGGCGCATCCGATCGCTACCAATCGTGGTTTAGCAAAGAAGCTACGGTACACTCTTTTGACAGTAATCGAGATTACGATATCGGTGATAGTGCAACATGTCCGCAATGGGTATCACATGGGTTGCGCCACTTTGAGGAGACGAAGTCAGTGATGGCGGTTGAGGCTTGTCTCCTTCCTCTGCATTAAAGGAATGTCTTCTGACAAAGCTTTAATGACTAATGAAGATAGCTCGTGTGAACCATACACAAAAGTACTAGATTCAACTGACCAAAAGATAAAAGTTGTCAGGAGCAAAAGAGGTCCTCATGAGAATGAGGTTTTCAGTGTTTCTGATGGGATTGCTGCCCTATAGAACGTTGCTGGATAACTCACACGGCGGTAACCCTTGTCGCCTAACCCCCTTTTAGAGACGGCTCGTGTTCCCCCTTGTCGCCTAACTCCCTTTGAGAGACCTACGGTTGGGAAATACTGCAGTGCTCAGTTACCCTACAAATTGATAGCTTCTCACTATCACGTACTTGAGACGCTATGAAAGCCAACTAAGGCGATAAAAACCCTCCGTATGTGGACGTTTATCTTGAAAATGGGAGGCGGCCGTTTTCTTCCATAGAATTGTCTAGAATGAAGAAAGGTAGTGGTAAGCTTGAAATGTATGCCTTAAAAATATGTTACTATTCCTATTATACAGGGGTGGCCAAAAAAAAAGAGACACTTTGCCCATGGCGCACATCATCGAACTTTTCGTCGCACAGGGAGCCGATGTTAATGAAAGTTTTACGGCGGAATATTCCTTAGGTGTTCCCCGTAAACAGAAGCAGGCCTCCTTCACTGCCCCGCCGTCTTCAGAATATGACGTCATCTGCCGCCACCGTCGAGCTCAACGAGGCTTACCGTAATCGCTCCGGCCTGAAGCTGCTACATAATTTCTTCAATGGATTAACTGTTGAATAGCTTCCCAGAGACATTAGCTGTGACTATGCAAAACCGCTTTTGACCAGCGTTTCAGGGACGTCGTAATGGTCTATGGTACCTCGACGACCTCGTTGAGCTCGTACCGTGAACCATGTTTCCGTGGGAAAATCTTCTGATGTCGTCGGTGTAGAAGGCTGTCATGTAAGTTTAGATAGATTAGAATGTGCTCTTCAATACTGAGTTGGGGCAGTCGATTTGATTTAGCAAAGTGTGATTAATGCTGTCTGAAATGTGGAGTGAAGTGTCTCTTTTTTTGGCCACCCCTGTATAGGCTAATGGTGATTGAATCTTTTGATTGGTTGTTTTATTCAATGAAAGAATAACATCCAACTAAAAGGGTTGAAGACTTTCTGGACAACCCTATATAAATGGCTATTGGTGGACTATTAATGTTAGAGCTTGTGGCTCCACAGCACGTGTAAATGGGTATTATGGAGGAGTAAAGCGCTCCCGTTCAGAAGTGTAAATAGGAGGGAGGGAGAGTGGAGGAAAACACAGGTCGGTCTGGCCATTCGCGATGAAGTACTTGAATGATGTCGCGTGGAGGCGCATTTATGAAACAGGCGAGAGGTAAGCAGACTTGTAGCGAAATCTTCAGATTGTGACCTGATTCCGAAATAAGGGGAAATCTTCAATTGTCGCAGTCGCCTGTGAGTACGTATTGAAAACGAACTGGCGAAAGCATCCACATTTTTGTTTGTTTACAAGGCCTTGTGAATCATTCCTATGGTGCAAAAGGTTCGAAGATGGGTTAATGGGCATGATGCTTCAGGATAGATACTTCACACCTTCCTCAAGTTACTTCCAATTTTCAAATGGGGCTAGAAATCTGTCACCATAGATAGGAGTAACACTGAACTATAACATCAGATATGCTTGATGCAAAAAATCCTAAAACGTGATCTGGCGTGATGGACAAATAATACCAAGCCAGCAAGGAACTGTTCGTGAACCCTCCATACAGCCAGCTAATTTGTCAGCGCGACCAGAGTTTTAGACAATTCCAAGAAAAAAATTCCAACACTGCGAGGTATAGTTACCATGAGCTCTGTCTGCCACACCGGAGCAGTTCCACTGCGCTTCTTTGCTTTATAACTCTGTCCAAAGAATCGTTTAGCAGAATTGGAAAACAAGTTTAAGCTCAGCGTCGCGAGGGGTGCAATAAATACATTGCAAATTAGCCGCCGACCTACGTGGACCTTCCCGGTTTTGACAAAGCTTTCGAGTTTCATCAGGTACCAGAAAACTCCGCCGCTTATTGAAAAAATGAAATTATGGCTAATCTTCAGCCGGTGTCGCGTGCATTATCTTCCTCTTCAAGAGCAATGTGATCGCTCAACGCAACCATCAACGTCCTCCAGCTCTCGTTCTTCGAAGGAATGTGTAACAAGGTGAGTGAGTAGTTGAAGCAGCTTTCTACTGGAATCTCAATGTTATGTTTTTAAGGTATCCCCAACACCTCCTTGATGATTTCCCAACAATGAGAGACAGTAAATTTCTCATCTCGTCTATGCTTCATCGTAATTGTCAGCTTATTCCTACAGAAGACTTGAGCGACTTCCCATACAATCCACGCTGTTTCCGAATTTCTTACAAGGTTTGGTTTTAGTTCCGTTACAAACTTCTGCTTTGGTAATTCTCAAACGTAATCTACAATCTACTGAACTATCGCTAGAGTTACTAAATGTTGAAGTTGGAATGAGGTGTTTCTCAAAAATTTAAAGAACATTTACATACGATAGATCGTAACTGGCGACAGGAACGACAGAATGTCTTTCACTGAAACTGGGAGTCCTGCACCCTTCCTAACTACTACGATATTTTCTAAATAATTCACCACAGCTTTAGCGAAAACGGTTTGGTGGCAGTTGACGCCACTTGTCACTCGAATCTGGCTCACATCAAGAACCCTTCAAATCTTTTCATGGTTGGCCAATCGGTTATAAACTCGTTTGTGAAGGAAACCTATTCTATTGCAAAATGCGCATCGCTTCCCGAAAATGTAGATCTGCCCACTTGTGGAGAAATGAGCCATTTGATAACTGTGAACAATGGCTGATCTACATCTTTTTCATGTATGTATTTAAAGCAATCGTCTCTAGAAAATTCTTGCATCTTCACCATCACGAATATGTATGATCAGTTGTGATCGTTAGGGACAACGTACAAAATTCTAGTCAAGAAGGTCCGGTTCTCGAGGAAAACAACTTACGAAAAACCAACACCATGGACGGTCGAGGGTAGGTCTGTCGGAGACAAGGTAACGGAAGGAAAAAGTGTGCCCTGGGCGGCCAAGTATCCAGCGACGCATTAAAGGAGGATTTCACGATAAGAACGAAGGTCAAAGAAGGGTAAAATTGCATAGTTGGGAGCAGGGTCAACCGTTACGTTGGACCGACATTGGACCGACGTTGGACCGACGTTGACCGCTCTCCGCGCCGGCATTCGCACTCGCCTTGCGCGAGCCGTCTGTGTCTCCGTGCGTACGTTCACTCTCGGCATTACTCTCACACGCTAGAGAGCCATGCGTTGGACTTTGTCCAACGGACGGTTGACCCTGGTTGGGAGACAGGCGGACCTCCTGAGGATGGTGACCGACGCGCAATTGCCAGCGAAAGGTTTGACCCCAGCGATCTAGCGTGGCTCACTCTTGGCGCGGTTAGCGGGGTACACCGACTGTCTATCTAATCGCCGCAGGTCTATACGTGGTGATTAGATAGCAGAGAGAGCGTAGTGTTGAAGAGGGCACAGCGATGAGAGTCGCATCAATGCGCAAATCAACGGGCAAGGAAGGGGTCCCATTTCTCGGGTTTCGGGCCGTTTCAATGGTTTCTTCTTCATCCCTGCTCCACTGACCACCTCTACCCTTATTTCCAATGAGCTAACTTTTCATCGTAAATTCTGCCTTTAAATAAACTGGGGGAGAGCTTTGCAATTCAAAGGATAGGGACAAAACGGTCGGTAGAATAGAATGCAGTAGAAAAGCGAAATGCTATTGGTATGGAAAAGGACAAAAAGATTACCTAGGGAAGGGACCGAGAACCAGTGGAATCGCTCCCGTCGCCCAACATGGGTTGTGACAGATGATGATATTGACGGAATTTGAGCGTGTAACGGTCCTTCGTGTTTTCGAATTGTTTACGAAAACAAACACTTTTTGTAATGTTAATAAATTTCTTGTGCCTTACGAGGTTGTTCGGTGGAACTTTTATTAATGGCCTAACGTTTCGACTGAATCGTCGTCTTCAGAGGCCGTCGGTTCCACCCTTTCAGCGGAAAGGGTGGAACTAGCGACTTTTAACTGACTAGCGCTCTGTGTGGCAGCGGACCTTTCCGCTCAAAGGGTGGAACCGACGGCCTCTGAAGACGACGATTCAGTCGAAACGTTAGGCCATTAATAAAAGTTCCACCGAACAACCTCGTAAGGCACAAGAAATTTGTTAAACTTACAACTGACATGCCGAGGTTACAAGAAGAGAGAAGTTGGAGAAACACTTTTTTGTTCTTTTCCTTCTTATCGTGGATGATGGGTTTCAAGCTAGTGATTTGTGGATGAGATTGAATCGATTTTTCCGTGGACGATTTCTTCAAGAAGATTGCAGTAGTGCAGTTCTTGGAGGTCCAGGAAACGTTTTCTAGACAACTTCGGGAACCAAACCCTTTTTGAAGAAGTGAAGCGTCAAAGAAGAATGTAGCGGCATGCAGCTGATTCAAGTCAGCTAAACAATGGCAGATGCGTGACAAACAAATGAAGTAATTCTTTGCAGCCATTCCGAAATTCACGAAAATTGTTACGCCCTGCGTATTGGCCAGATTTTGATACCATTACAACTACGGTATCGTCTTGGAGAGACTACGCTCGCGAGCGGAGATCTTCCATAAAATCTGCGAAAAAGGCTGCCTACATTCGTCGTCAAGCTCGAACACAGTGAGTTACCTTATTAGGTGTATTGTTTGCGAAAATCAGAGTCTTTCAGTGAAACCCGCAGTGAATATGACTTTGAAGTGTTCCTCTCGGATCGCTTCGCACACAGTCTACCATCCCCACCCGCGTTTCGAGTGATTTGCTTCGAGTGAGTTACAAATAACATACTCGGTTTTATTATTTACTAATAGGTCCAGACCAGTCTCAGCACCTTACCTCACAGAGGTGGTTCAAGAAACTCACCAGAGTACGAAAGAACCAAAATGACCATACGCAATTAGAGAAAATTAGCAAAGATTAGCTACAGTCCATACCCTCCCCTTCAAAAAGCGAGAAGAGCGTCGGGAGCAGGCCATACTTCATAGTAATAGCTGATTTTTGGTAAATAATAGTTGTCAATTAGTGACAATTGATAGAGTACAACTGCGACAGGCTAACCTTCATTGGCAGAAAACGTTTACGTTTTTGTAGAGGCCGTCGTCACTTGTGGTAAATGGTCTGCACCCGACGCTCTTCTCGTTTTTTGAAAGGGAGTATACCTCGAAAGTCTGATTAGGCGTTTTTATGCATTTGACGTGGCGGCCGCCACACTTCAGAAAAGTTCGCGGATTAGCTTTTTTCAACCCTTTCCGGACCGAGCACTTTTGCGATAGCGGGCTCTTGTGGCCGGCGCCTTTTTATGCTTACCGCCTCGTGCTGCGCGGCGAATATAAATATGATATTACTTATTACTATGAACCACAACGGGAGGGTGTAACGCAACACAAAACGAAGATATGTAAGGAAACTTGATAAAATATATTATTTGCAGTTACAATCGCTACAACCTTTATGATAAGGACTTATTTGAAAGCAATCCATAAATGATGGTAAGATAGGAGAACGCCCTGTGTGAATAAAAGCTGTTCCCCCTTTAAAGCAACAGTTCAGGGAGGGTCCGAAAATTTCAATGCCACTACTACTGAGGGATACACGAGCCCTAGTGAAGAACATATGCAGTGGAAATAATAAACGAACTTACCTCAGAAACTCAAAAACAGGGTGGAAAGTCCCTCAAACATGGGTGTTCTTGGGGATTTCCCCAATCCCGCCCCCTTGCCGGCCGTCATTGGACGCGTCGGCAATCGTGCTCGTTTTGGGACCACAGGGAAAATTGATTGAAAAATGGAGCGCGTTTACAGCGGGCACGTTCAGACAACTCGTCCAACGTGCGTCTTTATCCATTGCTGAGCGGCAGAGGGAGAGTACCTGTCTAAGACCCTCCCCGACGTTTTTTTCCAGTTTTTCATACATTAATCGTCTGGTTTTCATCTACAACTTCATTATTGGTGGTTTTTTCCCGCGAAACCGTTCCTGAACTGTTGCTTTAAGTCATTGTAGGCTTTCGACGACTGTGTTACCTGCACCAGTTTCCGTCAACAGGTCATCAGTCACATAACACCTTTCAAATGCTTCTGCAATTATAAGTTGAGGTTGGATGCGTGTCCTATACTGAGACGAAATCAGACGATGACAATTACCCGTTTTCTTATCGTTTTCGTTGGAAAAATGGATTCTAGTGACATGTCGAGACTTGCCAATGAATTAGCTTCCAATGTTGAAGAAAGAAGCAACTTTTTGAGTGGCCGAAAATTGTCCTCGATATATTCGACGCAAATATCTCCTCAACTAGGGAGTTTATAGGGAGCTGAACAGACAAATTAGAAGTGCGAATCTTCCGCTTTCCAAAACTTTCTTCCCTCTTTCATGTCCTTTTCTTCCTCAGAACACACTGTTTATGATTCCCTTGACTGCACCCTTTCATCGCATTGCTGATGGTAAATTTTGAAGTATTTTGTATCGCTCCTTAAAATAATTGTAAACCTTTGTAGCTCTCGAAGAGGAGCTTTGAGTTTTGCGTACACACATCGCTTTGCCGGTGACATTCCACTGATGCTGTCGATATTTGACTGTGGATATATTACTTTTATTGAAACCAGCGGAAAGCCTATCGATCTGAACCGTTATCTCGAAAGTCTTGTAAAGGAGTCACAGTGAATAGCAAACGGCTGTACAAGAGGTCCGAGTTTCGTGGTTTTAGTCTGCCATGTTTTTGCATTAAAAAAGTTCCTTGTTCAGCGATCAGCGCAGCACCCTTCTTTCAAGATGTTTCGAAATTGGAGGACGATATGAAGCGCTAGTGTCTACTGGCTATGATTTTCCCTCAACTTTGATTCGTTGATTCCATTCCTCCAGTATCTGCCATTTTTATTCTCCTCACATTTCCTTAAAGGCAAAGGTCGGGATTAGTTGACCAAACCACCCCTTTCGGTCATGCTGTACTTGGTTACGCACCCGTAGAGATGTTCCCACACTCAAAACCCGAACGGGCGCAGTAATAAGGCCCCAGGGCATGTACTATGCGCTATCGCCGCCTGGCCCCGCTACGACCGCCCACCTTGGGATGTGGTGCGTGGCTGGCATAACGTGTGAAATCAGCTAACCAGGAACGGATGGTTGGTCGAAGTGGCCATATGTAAAGAGACCTACACCGGTGGACGCTGATCTCGAATCTGCTTTCCAAATCTGCCAAACGATTTTCCGAATGGAGTTATGAAGGAAAGTAGTGCAGCGGTAGTAGTCCGGGTTCACGTGCGAGACGTCGTAGGATCGATTCCCTGGCGGGTTTCTTTTTTGCCTTCGCTGCAAAATGATTGAAAAAGGCTCCCAACTACCTTACTCGATCAATGCTTGCCTGTAGTTACCCGTGCAAAGACTTTGCGAGGAGTTTTCTAATCAGTTTCGGCGGTACTTACTAAAGACTGCACATGGAGCCCACAGAACTCTTGGCAGACGTTTTTGCAGCAAACGAGTGTGATATTCGTGTTCCGGAGATTGAAAATACCCCTAGAGACAAGTTTGTAGCCAAATTTGAGATTTCGACCAAATTTCGAAATAAGCTGGGTATCCATTCATCCATCAGCCTATCATCGAAGCCTATATAGCCTTGAGACGATATAAGTTTTTTTTTTTTTTCTGAAGAGTGTAAAGCAGTGTCTGGTTTTCTGTTCGCATGATTTCAACACCCACATTTTATTATTTTCAAATTTAAAGGGTCGCCGTCGTCCAAAATAGGTCAACCCTGGAACTACCGGCTATGGATATGTAGCATCAATGAGTGACTCGCCCACTTTTTTGAAGTTAATTCAAAATCTCGAATTTTTCTAGAAATCGGCCCCAGGAGTTATTGGACTACTTGAACACAGATCTCACATTCGTTCACTCAAAAACGGCTGAAGCGCGCGCTCCGTATACTGGCGCGCCTTAACCTTATGTAGTGGCATGCAAGTTAGGAAAAATTTCGAAGTTATCGACCTCAAACTCATCCAAAAGCAAGTAGGGCTGACCAATGATGAAGGAATCATTTTCACTACTGCCAAATAGTCAGTCACAAAAATGCAAAAGGAAACGCACGGCGGATCCGAACCACTGCCCCGACATCCCAAGCAGGGTAGCAGGGTCAACCGTCACGTTCGAACATTTTCAGGGTTTTTGCGACCCCCTTTTCTCAAGGGGGTCACCCCCTTATCTCAAGGGGGTCCAGTTGCGACCCCCTCTTAGGTAATGGAAGTGCCGAATGTGCTGACTAAATGTTAAGTGAAATATTTATTTCACTCATTTTACTTCAAAGACAGTGAACTAAAACCTTTTAAAGACAATGAACTTCCATGACATAGAACAAAACATTTGAATATTGAATTCTTCACTGGCATTTGAATTGAATTCTTTTCAAAAAATCATTGAATTTTTTTCAAAAATTCAATGATTTTTTGAAAAAAATTCAATTCAAATGTTCAGTAAAGAATTCAATATTCAAATGTTGTGTTCGTAAGTTCGTAAGTTCATTGTTTTCAAATGGACAATGAACTTCCATGAAATATGAACAGAACATTTGAATATTGAGATCTTCACTGAAATTTGAATTGAATTGTTTTCAAAAAATCATTGAATTTCTGAAAAAAATTCAATATTTTTTTCATGTTGCCCAAAACTTCAAACTTCATGCTTCCGAAAGAATCACAAGAGCAGTTCAAGGGAGTAAATCAAAGAGAGTTACGTTCTCCATCAATGCATCTCCTAAGATGAGCCCCAAAGGAGCAAGAATCACAGGGCACTGGCTAATGAAAGCTATTTTTTATGGTTAGCCTCGCGAGATCAAAATTTTTGTTCGCTCACAATCACGCCAAAATGAGGATGAAAGCGAAATGTGTAAGACCAAATGGAGGGATATCCAACAAGTAACATGAAGACTGACGAACTTCTGCTCAAACAGCTGAAAAAAGAGGAAGGATTAAAGAAGAGTAGGACTGACATGATTGCGTCAGAAACCGCCGCAGAAAGCGTTTGCGTTGCGGCGTCAACCTTGGAGCGCGGCAGGTATCACCCGGACGCTGGAAAACTGGGACGCGGCGAAGAAAAAGTTTTAGGAGAGTGTAACTTTCTTGAGACGTATTTGTTTCACTTATTGAGGTAGGTTTAAACTGTGCCTGAGGTGGCTTTACAGAAAATTGCAAGGATGACCTAACTCTCCCAAAAGTATTTCTGTCAGAAGCGGAAAACCCAAAATTCTGAGAAGGCGCACCTCCAACTTTGAGAGCTCATAAAATCTTTCGTATGCGACATTTTGGAAATTTGTAAAAGTTTCAGAAACTTCAAATATTTCTCTAACAAAATTATAAAAAGTTTAGTGATTGTCCCCTTTTTCAAAAATTTGTCCCGTTCGAACATTTTTCGTGCAAAACCGAGTTTTTGGGCTTTCAGCGACTATAACTCACTTCATTTTGATTGCTGTGTTTCCCTCTTTCCATGGGGTGAAAGAGCAGGTTTTGCTCTTTCTAATAAGCCCTAAACCATTTTTCAAAGTTCATTTTTCGAGAAAATCCCACGTTCGAACATTTCGGGCGGTTTTGCCGAACACATTCTTTGAAATCGCGAGTTTTTGGGCTTTCAACGAGCATAACTCGCTTCATTTTGATTGCTGCGTTTCCCTCTTTCCATGGGGTGAAAGAGCAGAATTTGCTCTTTCTAACAAGCCCTAAACCATTTTTCAAAGTTCATTTTTCGAGAAAATCCCACGTTCGAACATTTGGATCCCATAGGTTTTTGAGCAGCACATGCGAGTTTCGAGCTTTCAGCAATAATAACTTCCTTCAAAGAGCATGTTGGAAAGAGGCGAAGACATTTTTGAAGACCGCGAGGTTTCTTCTTTCTTATGTGTTTCACGATTTTGTGGAAGAACCGTCCGTAGAAAAGTAGGTTCCCGAAGAAGTTCAATTTCAGCCACAAGAAGTCAAACTTTTCATGGAGATGCATTCAACTGTTCTCTATTCCTCAAGGAAAACACCGTAATTTGCCTAAAACTGTCTCTCTGTGCATAATTAATCGAATCTAATGCGGTCTGCACAAACAATTCTTGCCCTCGGATACGCCACGCACGCGCCTGTGGCTGGCAGTCCTCGAAATTGCGACCCCCTTCCGACCAAAATGCGACCCCTTCGTTCGAACAGTTCGAACGACGGTTGACCCTGGGTCAACCGTCCGTTGGACAAAGTCCAACGCGACGACGAGAGTAATGCCGAGAGTGAACGTACGCACGGAGACACAGACGGCTCGCGGGTGGCGAGAGTGAATGCCGGCGCGGAGAGCGGTGAACATCGGTCCAACGTCGCTCCAATATCGGTCCAACGTAACGGTTGACCCTGGTCCCACCCCCTCCTAACCGCTTACGCCACCAGCACCGATTTCATAACATCACTGCATCGTTCACAAGCCGCTGCTGCTGAGGCCGATTCCCACTGTGTTAAACTGTGTGAGGGAACAAAAAACCTCCGTAACTCCGTTCAGCGAATCGTTTGGCAGATTTGGGAAGAAGATTCGAGATCAGCGTCCGAAACCACATACCATGATACTTGTCTCATTTCATATGGCCACTTCGACCCTTCATCCTTCCCTAGTAAGTTGATTGCCGTATCAACCGATAGAACGACTGACATCTCCAGAAAACTTGTTTGTACGTGCCTCTTTCCCAAGCCAGCCTCCTTCACTGCTAGTGGGAAAGAGGGTTTTGTTAACGGCCTTGTCGACGGTTTTTCTCAGTTTTTTCTCCACTGTCGTTCCACTTCGCATCTCTATACTCAGTTTCAATCGCCATAATACCCCCTTATTGAGCCCGACTTTTGCCTTTAAGTAACATGTTCTGTAGCACTTCTTCACTTGGGTTGCTTCTTTGTGGAGATTCGGTGTTAGTGATGTGCACTTGTCTTTCTCAGATGTTAGCATTGACTAGCCCAATCCTGTAATTGCTGTCTAGGTCATTTTGGTTTCCTGCAATTCTTCGAGTGTGTCTATTTCAGGGATCGAGTAGCAATTGGATAGCGTTAGTATACGCAACCAAAAATCAAGTGATTTACTCCAGTGGTTTAATGAGTTGTTCTCTTTAGGAGCTTTCAGTAATAAATAATTCCAAATACGTTTCTTGTTCTACTTCATCAGAATGCAATGAAGTTCCACATCACGTGTCCCAAAAGGAAGTTTTGAATTTGGACTAGCCTTAGTGCGATTTGCAGACTCGGCAGTCTTTGGATCACTTTTGTGAGTTTGCAATTTGTACATTTTCTGGGAACATTACAGCGGCCTTCGTTTTGCCATCACTTGAAACAGAAGGAGTGAATCAAGCACTTTTGTCAAACCAAAAATGCTGTGAAAGACAGCTGTAGAAGTATGGTGTCGCTTAGAAAGTATTATAAAAGCGTCTCTGAGGAAACACTTTTTCAGCCGTCACTTTTACCGTGGATCAAATCACAATAGTCGGCATGTTGTGCGTAACAACTATTCACTATTTCGCAGTATTTAGTGTACATTTTGCACCTTGCGTTTATGTTTCACTTTTCTTTTTACTCGACACTGCTAGCAATTGATAAGTCATGGGGGAGGGCGAAGGGAGAAGGCAATTCTTCATTGCGTTCAGGCCAGAAAATTCCAGATGCTCAAGGAACAGGAATTCCAACCTACTCCATTCTAGATACACCATCCATCGCACTTATGTCAGTCTTCATTTGACACAAAAGAAGCCAGAATGCCTCACCTGTATCACCTGTATCACCTGTCGTCCCGTTGATCATCGAATTGCTCGAGCGGGCGCCAGCAACGTCTCCATTCGTCCCTGTCGCGTGCAAGAGTTGTCCAGTGGACCCTCCTCGCTCGAGGGACACGAAGTCCTTCATTCCTTTCGTGAAGAAGTCTGACCATCGGGCCGGCGGTCGTCCAGGTGTTCGTTTGACGTCCCGAGGGATCCAGTCGGTAACCGCTCTGGTCCAACGGTCATCGCAAAATCGCATGACGTGTCCGGCCCACCTTATCTTCGATTCCTTGGCGAAAACGGCAGCGTCCCTGATCTTCGATCGTTGGCGTAGTTCGGCACTCCGGATTCCCCTCTGCACTTGCGTGTATAGGGTTACTCCTAGCATCGTCCTCTCGACAGCGCGTTGGATAACGCTGACCGCATGCTCGTCCTGCCTGCGCAGAGTCCAAGTCTCTGAGGCGTAGGTTAGGGCAGGAAGGACAGCGGAATCGAAGAGGTGGGCACGGAGCCGGATGTTCTTCGTCTTCTTCACTACTCCCTCGATGTTCTTAACGCTCCCAAGCCGCTCGTTTCCTCCTGCTCAGCTCTGGAGCTAGATCGTTCATCATATTGATTTCCCGACCTAGGTACACGTAGCTGGAGCATTCGGTGATGTTCGTTCCGTTGAGCGTGAATGGGGCATCAGGAACCAATCCGTTTCTCATAAACATCGTCTTCGTTAGGTTCAGCTGTAGACCAACCTTACCACAGGCGCAGTCGAAATCAGCCAGCATTCGCTCCGCTTGCTCGATGTTCGGCGTTATAAGAACGATGTCGTCAGCAAAACGAAGGTGGTGTAGTTGCCGGCCGTCGACCTTCACTCCCATGTCTTCCCATTCCAGTTGACGCATGACGTTCTCGAGAGCGGCGCTGAAGAGTTTGGGCGAGATGGTGTCGCCCTGTCGAACCCCTCTCTTGACGTCGATGATGACCTCCTTGTAGAATGGTGAGATTCTGGTCGTAAAGTTGCTGTAGAGCTCACGAAGAATCTTGATGTACTGAGTAGGGACGCGTAACTTCGTACTAGGGACGCCCCCCCACCGTGCCAAAGGCTTCGATGACCGCTTCTGTCTCCACAGAGTCGAAGGCCTTCTTCAAGTCGATGAACGTGAGACAAAGCGGCATCTTGTACTCTCGTGAAACTTCAATGAGTCTTGTAACCGTGTGGATATGGTCGATCGTGCTGAACCCTCTTCGAACCCTGCTTGCTCGCATGGCTGTCCTTCATCTAGTATTCTGCCGATCCTGTTAAGGATGACTCGAGTGAATAGCTTGTAGATTACAGACAGCAGGCAGATTGGGCGATAGTTGCCAATGTCGTCCAGGTCTCCCTTCTTGTACAGCAACACGGTCTGCTGGTTTTCCACGGAGTGGGTACCTTGCATTCCGACAGGTAGCGCGTGAAGAGTCGAGCCAGAGTTTTGATGATAACTGGCGGCGCATTCTTCAGATGTTCCGGTTTGACCCTGTCGAGACCGGGTGCTGTACGATTCTTCACCGACTTGATGGCGTGTCGGACTTCGGAAGAGAGTACTGACTGAGGGGACGACGTATCCATCCTGTTGCAGTTGATATGATGAGATGAGAGAGCCATGTACTCGAAGAGATCGCGGGGTAGAAGATTCGTGGTACGACTTTCTCCATCGTTAGGTCCAGAATTTCTTACCGGGCCCATTTCTGATCACGGTGATTGCAATGTCATGAAGGAAATAAAATATTGTCGCGATGCGAGGGCTCCTGACGAGCTGCCTCGAGAAACTTCTGGAGTTTCGCAGCATAGACCTCTACCTACACAATGGTGCCCATAACGAAGAATTATAGTGAGCTTCCGTAGGAGCCCTATCCTGTAATGGAGTGTGCGGGACGCTGCTGGCTTCTTATAAAAATATCAAAAGATCGAAAGCGCTGGTAAAGCTGAAACACGCTGTAGCGGTGCACGACATGCCTATTGAAGCGATTGCAGATAGTGTTGGTCTTTGACACGAATCCACAGTTATGGAGACATTTGTACTAGACAGTGACTCGGAGTGTGGATTTACCAGTGGTCTGGTTTTTTGAATTTTCTTGGAATCAACTACTGACTGCAACACTTAGATTCTATCTCCTCAGTGGCATTTAACACATTCACGCCGATGGCCGCCCATATGGGCTGCCAACAACATGCGCTCCTGGGACGATGGCAGCCCATATGGGCTGCCAACTGATAATCGCTTGCCAGGCGCTAGGAATGGACAGATAGGTGGGCAAACCGTAATCGAGTGTAAAATGCTTTTAAATTCTTTCACGAAGGAAAGTGAATAAGTCCTCTCTTTTGTCGTCCTGATCGAAATCCTACTGTTATATGTTTAGATAATCTTTACGCATTGGACATTGCAGAAATTATTTTGTGACATTCATGTTTTTGTTCATTTACAAAACAAAATCTGCGGTTATGTGGTGAGGCGGCGGCGCCACAAAATCGCGTCCGTCCCACGCGACCGAAAAGTGGAAAAGTCCGTCGTGAACGAGTTAAAGCCACGAGAATGCTCTACCATGAGTTAAAGCCACGAGAATGCTCTACCATTTGTTAGTCATAAATGTTACCTATTGATTTTTCAAAAGGAAAGAAAATTTTGTAAAGAGTGTCGCAGAACTTTCTTGCCAACCTAATATGAAAAAAAGCGTGAGTTCGACTAAAAATAGTTCCTAAACTAACTAAAACTGTTTGAGCCGAAAGAAACAGTTGGAATTGCCTTGAAAATATTCCATACAAAAGAATTGATGACATGTCGCGCACTTATTTGGTGCTAGTGGATCCAAAAGTTGTGGAGATTTTCCGATCTCTTTTCTTCCGTTACAACTTATTTTGAACAATTTTCATCCCTCCCTCTTTTCTTCTGCCTCCCTTTGGCCCTATCATTTTTATTACGTGACAGTTTTCTAGAAGGAGTTCAAGGGGAAGTGGTAGCTTATCGTAAATAAGGGTAGAGGTGGTCAGTGGAGCAGGGATGAAGAAGAAACCAAGAAACGGCTCGGAATCCTAGAAATGGGACTCCTTCCTTGCACAATGATTTTGGCATTGCTGCGGCTCTCATTACTGCGCCCTCTTCAATGCCAGCGCTCTCTCTGCTATCTAATCACTCGATGCGTGTAGACGGTGAGTGACTAGATAGTCGGTTGGCGTTCCGGGCCAATGGCGCCAAAGGGAAAGTCATGCTAGATCCTCAGGGACGTCTCCTCCAATGCGAATTGTGTGTTGGTCCGTACCAGGGCGAATATCGGTAGAGGAAATCCTCGACAGGGGGTGATTGTAGGGTGGTTATGGGGGGGGGGGAGTGTCGGATCACTAACATCCATCGCAGATAGGACGGAGAGTAAGTAGCGCAGCAAAAAACAAATGAAGCTTTCTTTAGGCTAAAAGGGGCTACGAAATTTAGTCACTTACAATGCTGCTTTTGTCACCTGATCATGATCATATAACATCTTCCAATCGATTATGCAACTTCGAGTACATGGCCTATACCCACACAAAATCGGGTGGTGACGATTGTTCCATGTTCTGCGTGCTACCCCAGCTTCGATGTCATTTTATTATACAGAAAGGGTAACACATGCGATGCCATTTGAGCGTTGTTGGCCCTCTGGAACCGATTCAAACGGAACATCTAGTTTCAGAAGAAGGCGATCTGCGGGAAATGCTGAGAACAACTCTGGAATGCAATACATTCCAGTTAACCTTGAGATACTATACTTCAACATCGTGAACTAGCTACGGGATTGAGAATTGCTCCGCTGTCAACCGTTGTATACCAGGATACAAAGAGCAAAGCTGATTAACATTGGAAATATTTTTTTAAAAAGAATGTTGCGTGTTATAATTGTTAACGTGTCAAAAAGAATGAAAGGAGATACATTGTTGACATATACATGTTTGAATCTTCGCTTGTGGACACAGGGGGGGCTACTCCGTCCTTTCATGTCCTGCATTCTTTGGAGTTTTCATTCTTATATGTACATGGAGGCAAACCCAATCCGCACTTCGTTATAAAGCAAAGAAAATCTGTCCACGTATCTGGGAAGGAGTGGATTCAATGGTGAATTATACACGGGGAGATAATGAAGATATATTATTTACTGGGTTCTTTTACTACCAGCCGAAGTTGGGAGACCCCATTCTACTCTAGATGGGCGCAGAGTCAACCCTGCGTTGCGCACCCCCCCCCCCCGCCCCCCCCCCCTCCCCCCCCCCAGAGTCAACCCTCCGTTGCGCAGTTCTCAACGGCCACGTTGCGCAGTTTCGCCCGATTAGACACGTTCTCTCGCGCGAACATTCACACTCGCATGCTCGAGCCGTCTGCGTCTCCGCCCATACAGCGTGCGTTGAGGATCTCTCAACGTGCCGTTGCGAACTGCGCAACGCAGGGTTGACTCTGGTTGGTCCGATTTTTGAGAAGCGCGAGTTTTCGACATTCAAACGTTCATAACTTTCTTCATTATTAACATTTTGCAGATCACTAAGGCTAATTAGGAACTGGAAGACCGACGCTGTCGAAGAAATACACGAAGAAATATACGAAATACATATACATAACGCATTTCAGTAAAAAAAAGTCTCGCTCTAGGATGCGCCATTCAATCGTCTGTGGTGCGTAGTCGCAGTGGTAGTTGGAAGTCTGTCCTCCTTTGCCACTTAGCCATGCCTTGGCACCTTCAAATTTTGTGATTGGTACTTGAGGTTACAACCCCACCCCTTCCGTTGGCAATGCGACCCCCTAGTTCCCCTAGTTGTTCTTTGCGCAACGGGCGGCTGACCATGTGCCCGTTGCATCCACACCGCTTTTTTCGCGCCTGAGCAACTTCTTTTCTAATTCTTTGCATCGTTCTATAGATCACACCATAACATGGCTACAAAGGCGTGGTTTACCGAATGGTCGAATATTCGTTTTTCTAGCAAAGATTCTTCGAGCGCACGATTTGCCAGTTCACTTCATTCCTCTTCTTTACATTATGATAGAGATGTGTATGATAAAAGAGGTAGGAGCAAATTTAGACCTATAAGTGTGGCAAGGTATGTTTTTACTGAAACAACCGCGTCAAACATTTAGCGTCCCCTACCACTGAAAACAACTGAACCTAGCATTTTCATTGCTATGACACGTCATGTTGATTGAACTTCTACTACAGTAGGTTTCGATAACTTAAACATATTAAATATTGTTGAAAACATTTTAGCCGCATCCAAGTTTTGCGAATTACAGCTCAAATTCCGCGTACGTGAGGTAAGGCAGACGCGTTTGCAGTCGCCTCGGTCTCACGCAGCGAAAAGCTCAAAACACGCGCTGTTTATGTTTATGTTTATTACGCTGCTAAGGCAAACGCAGTAAAAAAACAACTATTCTAAAACCAACGTAATAAGCCGTACAACACAAAAGATGAAAGCAGTTGACATGCGAATAAAAAGACCTATATAACTCATAATCTAATTTGAACCCAAATGTTGATAAGAGTTATGGAATCAATTGATCAGTCTCAGAAAACTAGGAAAGCTCATACTTGGCTAGAACCACTGTCATGTTTCGCTTGAACCTACTCAGAGATTTAGGGACGATCGAATTTTTAGTTACTTTTTTGTACAAGCTACCAGCTCTAAAGGTGAAACTTCTGGCTCTACTGTCTGGGCCCAGGAAGCATAATTTTAATCCGCTCACCTCTGGTATGAGAATGCCCTGTATTATATACATCAAAGGACCCAAAATCGTTACACTGGTACAGAAGTTTGTGAACCATGCACACATCAAACACCTTGCGCCGAGATTCCAGCGTTGAGAGTTCAAGATATCTATTACGAATAGAGGCTCTAGGAATGCCAGAATAGAAAAAGCATCTGCACCGGGAAAGAATTTTACGCGTGAAGTTATTTTGCACCTTTTCGAGTGCAAAGACGTCCTTCCTCCTGTTGGGATGGAACACTGTAGCACCACTCTCAACCAAAGGGCGAACATATGTCTTATAAGCTTTGAGAAGGATGGACTTATTCGTAGTAGACAGCCCCTTAAAATGTGCGACGTCCTCAGTAACGCTAGCTTACTGTTTGTGCATACGTGTTTCTGTGATCATTCACGATAACGTGAGAAGTATCCAAATAATCAAGCTAATCGCTTTCGATGAGTGTGGAAACTATTATGTTTATCTCTCGAATATCGGAAATTCGTCTCTTTTCATTTAATATTCTCATTTACTTTGGTTTGAATCGAAAAATGTTGAAAGCTACTAGCCTTCTTAATGGCAAGCCCCGGGATAAAACCAGTGATGAGAGCGCTTCGATTATATCACCTCAGCTGCGGAAAAACCGGCCGAAAGTGAAAAAGGAAGCAAGAGAAATCTTTGGGTCGCTGAAATGAAGGCCTTAACCTTCAAAAAGGTAGGATGTGGAGGATGACGCGGCAGAGCGGTCAAAGAAAAACACGCGAGAGATCACGCCGATATCGAGGTGAGTGGGAAGCGTTGCAACGGGGTCGATGTTGCAGTCGCCGTAAGATAAGCTCTCCCAACCGCAACAACTTCTGCGGCACCAGCGAAGTCGATCCTAACGGATCAAGGCTGGATAACCTTACAAACTTCTCGCGGTAGTCCTTTCACTGGTCGGGTCAAATCCCGGCTTCCTTCAAAAGTGCTGAAACTTATCTGAAAAGTTATCACTGTTTTGAATACGGATGTAGTAGTAGCTTCATTGAGCGACCAATATTTTGTATTAGATGTATTTGTCTACTGGATTGAGGTAAACATCAATTAATTTATTAGTAATTATTATATTATTACATCAATCAGTACTATATTTAACGCACTTGCCCACAGGTATCTTACTTAATTAAACCAGTCAAGTGCAAGATATACATGTGGACAAGTGAGAGCATGTGCGATGTTGAGAGCGTGCATATGAAATGTATAATATTAAGCGTTTCGAAAAGTTCTGTCGTTTTCTGACACTTTATTTATTGTTTATTTATTTATTTATGCGTTCAATGACGCGCCATGTTGAAGCATTTGGCTGTATGCGAAATCATCATGCAGACTCAAGAAAAAAAGAACAATGGAATGAACGGAAAATTGCTAAAATAACCTGCCATGAAACCCGATAATTAGTTAACACATAAATTAGTGAATACTAACAAAAACACAAAGCACAGAAGGTCGTTCAGGCGAGCAGCTTCCCCCAGAACATGAGCAAAAGAGCACTTCACTTCAGAATGCTTCATTTTCATTGGAATTCAGAAAAACTGCAGCCGGTATATATTTTGTTTCGAAGGGCTTTTCCTGCTCCATCCAAAGCTAAGCTCAACTTCGTCTTGAAACATTTTCTTATCGCTTTTTCAAAGCTTGAATGCGGTGTACTCGATGAGCACTTTTTCCAACTTTGAATAGACTGAAAGTAGCGGGAACAGTTCAAGATATTAACGATGCACTTGGCTTAGATTCGCAATAAATGTGCTCAGAAGCAGTAGTTCAAAAAGTTATTGTAACGAAAGCGAGAGCCTTGGGTATGATGAGAGTAGGTGGTCGGATATCGGACGTTGCCACCGATTAGCCAAAAGTTCTGATTGAAGCACTCGTGCGTAAGACCATAGAGGAGGTTCTGCCCAACCTGGGCGTATATGGTTTGTACAGCCAAGCTATACGGAAGTAGCTGGAAAGTCCAAAAAATTTGATAGGGGCGTGCCGCGACAAATCACCAATTTGAAGGGTCGTCCATCAAATTGTCGCTTGTTTTATGTGATAAAAAGCGACTCGTTTTTCTACAGATTTGCGACGTACAATACGGACCTGATACGAGACTTGACGACGGATTCTTCTCTACAGCCCACGAAGCTTTGCTGAATAGATCGACGGCGATCAAGCTCTACAAACTTTGCAAAACTTAAGCTGAAGGAGGGTTATGGCAACTTTCATAAGGTCAGCGGCTGGCCATGTTCTTCCGTATCAGGTGGAACTGTTACAGTGGAAAAGCAATCTTAACATTACGTCAAAATTCACCAAAAACTCCAAGACATGGGTCCAGCATTCCTCATTATAAAGGAACGGACACATCCCTGAAAGGTGTCTTGGACGCACATCGCACCGCCAACCCTTCACAAGTTGGACCAGCTGGCTTCAGAGTGATGCTGCGAACATCTTACTTAGTAGACCTCTTGAACTATCTACTGTCACATTTCTGACGATCTCGATAGCTTCCTTGAAGAGAAATGCATCAAAACCCAACATGATGCTAAAACGACCTTCCCTCAGTTCATCGCCTCCAGAGCTCCAGCATTCCAAACAAACGTACCCAGTTGAACGGCTTCTTATAGAAAAGGTTCGCGCATTCGAATGGTTTTTTAATCAACTTGAAAGGTTTAGTTTAAGCCGAGATACATGCATTTAAAATTCGGGGTCGGAAAACGACAGAACTTTCTGAAAGGCTTAGGTACCGGATATCTTAGTGTCGTTTTTTCACCACGAGTTTCGGACCACCAATATTTTAATTCAGAATCCGGGGAGTGAAACAGCATATTCATCGAATGACTCATTAGCACTTTCCCATTTACCAGTATGAGTGGAAACCTCGTACGATTAAAGCTAGGAATTTTTTGAGTCGAAAAAGAGAGGTAGGTCGGTTTTGACATCATCTGACAAATCATCCCTCTCACTTGCTAAAAAGTTAGGCCTGGACAAAAGAAGTATACAGTTAGTTAGAGTAGGGTCTGCACTGTATGGTGGAAAAGTTAAACTTACCAGCTCAACTGGACAATTTTTCCCGGAGTCTTTTTTGCCACATAGGGTCAAAAACGCACCCTTTTTGAGCACACGTGAGTAGCAGATGAGCACATTTATTAGAATTTCTTGTGCAATCAACTTCGTTAAAGCGTTTGTGCATCATCGATCAGTCACTGCTAAGGTGTCCTACCATTTCAGCACAAGACTGGTGCAGCCCCGTCTCGACTGATTTAACTAGGGCCACCTTTTTGACGACGATTGCGGCATCACTTCAAAGACTTCACTGTCTTTTGAGAAAACTGTGAAAAACCGATGAGCATTTTAAATGGTAGTATTCCCTCCAACAAATGCAATGTTGGTTTGGTGGGCGGAAGTTGTAGCTCTCAGCAAGAATTTTGAAGCATTTGGTACACACATGCGAATTTGCACACTGGACCCAGGAATTTTCAAAAAAAGTATAAAAATTGGGGGAAAGTTAAATTGTGAACCAACAATAGAAAACAATAAGCAACATATTTCGCAGTATTAATGAGCAAAAAGACTTTCTGAGATATTTTCCATGGTAATCGGCCCCAAAACTTCCTGAACTCAGAAAAGCGACACTAAGATATCCGGTACCTAATAATACTTAGAAACAAAAGGTGCACACCCTTTTTGTTGTGTTGCTGTCATTGAGAAGCATGGTTGCTCTACCAGTCACCAGTCTTACTTGAAATTTTGCTCAAAGGTAAAGATTACGATAGCCGCAGGGTGGTGCGGTTTTGACAATGTCATCGCATTTCATTGTGAAAGAGCGTTAAAGGCACGCTCCGGATTAGGCGCGCTCGCCTGTTCCATCCCGGGGTAGTAGACAGGCGGACAAGCGTTGATGTCGCGCCCCTTTTGCCGCTTGAAAGTGCGCGACAAAGGCGCAAGGAGCTCGTCCGACCCGCAACTCACACCTTCGTCCGCAAGCCCCACCCTCCGCTGTCGGTTGCCACGTGGCGCTGCTTGAAAAGCGCGGGGCAGCGGTCCAATGTCATTGGCACTGGAGCAACTAGAGTTAGGTTCGTGAAACTCGTCCAACGCGCCTCTTCTCTATCCCAAGGTGGAATGCGGCTGAAATAGGGGAGGTCTCTGTACGGGGCGTAATCGGTGGTTTCGTTTGCTTTCCTTCTCTTTTCCAGACCACCTCCCACCTATAGCTTCAAACAAACGCTTTTCCACACCTATTTTATCCCGAATCTTGCCTTTGAGGCAGTCCTAACCACACTCCCTCCAAACTGAGAGGTTTAGTCCAAGAAGATCAAAACCGCACCGCTACACAGCCATCGTGATCACTCTCCTCAAACAGACAGGTGGTGCTATAAAATGGACATTGGAAAAGAGGAAATGAGATTTTTTATAAGTACAGACGCAACTGTGAAATTACACAACTGACTTCATATATATATTTATTACATGAGAAGACTCGTGCAAGGGCTCAGTGAAGCCCACAAAAAACAAACATAGAAAAAACCTGCATAAGCGGCGACAAGGCCAAGATACTAGTTTTAAAAAAAGAGAAGCATAAGGGAAAATTGTAAAAGCAAGAAAATTTTAAAGCAAGGATCGTAGCCAACAACATGCGAGCATAGATAAGAACGAAGGACTAAGGTAGAGAAGTCAAGGTGAGAGGCCATCAAGAGTCGAGGTATTTATCGATACTTTTACGGAATGAATGAATGCTGACGAGCAATCTTTTTGCTTATTGTTGAGAATAGCAAATTTGCCACCATGGGAAAGAATTAGAGGCGACAACTGAGTTTTGCTGAAGACCTGAGAAGTTTTTTCAGAGCCAAATCTGGTAATAGACGGTCTGACAGTGGAAAACGCCCTGACCAGTAGACCGTGGAGGATTTTTGTAGAGCATTAACACATCTTCAAAACTTCCACACGACTAGTCGACAGACAGCCTATCACCGTCTGAACAGCACACCTGAAAACCTATGTTCAAAGGCACGGGTCGGGTTTAGGAGGTTGAAGTAACCCCTCCATCAATACTGCGAATGGGTCAAAAACTACAGAGGGGATGCCACGTTCGTGACCAGAAACCGCCGCGGTGAAGTCAACTGGATGGGGTGCGTAGATTGCGGTATCGGATGCTGCCATATAGCCATCAGTGGTGGGCATGTGCAGAAAACTCGTGACACGTCTCTCAGCTGTCAGAGAGGAGAGTTCTATTTTCGTCCTCGTCGACGGTTTATTCACATTTTTTTCCTTTTTGCATAACCGCACGCACTTCCAAGTGCAAAAACACCAACTCGATCCCAACCCTTGCCTTTAATAGCTTTCACGTGAATTAGAAAGAATTCGGGAGTTTCCCAACAGGTGGGCATTATTTGTTTGTATCAAAACTACAGACGCATTCTACAAACTGGGTCAAAATATGAGGCTTAACGTAGAAATGCTTGCCATCAAAAAACCAATAACTAGTAATGAATGCTCTGCATAATATTGCGAAATGCCATTAGGTCCACATTTGTCGAAGGCGGGATTGTTCAGGTTCGTGCCTGCACTTAGTGGGCCTGAGCAATTGTCAAACTGCTCAACAATTGAGACGTTTAAGGAGGTTCATCGACCAATTTCTACGTGACACAGAATCCTACGGCAGAAAAAAGAGATCTGGAAGGCCGCAGTAACCAACTGTGCAGCAAGAACGTGACAACATCACTAGAGTTTGAGCCACATCGTCGGATCCAGTCTCCAGAACACGCAGGGCAATCAAGCGCTACAGCAACACAGTTGGATGTCGTCTTCGCCCGGGTCGACGACTTATCGAGCCTAACAAATAGGCTCGGCTCCAGTTTGCCAGGCAAAAGCAGATGGCAACAATTTGATCGACGGTACGCGTCCTCCTTATAAAGTTTCTATGCTAAAATTTCTTGTTTTAATGAACTTTTGGAACAGGAAAAAGGTCGATGGACGACCCAGATGGGAAAACTTTCACCGGGGGTATCTTCATGAGGATCCAGAATATTCCAGCAAACGCAATTTCGGTGGAGGTAGTGTCATGATTTAGAGCGGACTAGATCAGAAAGGGATGCTTGAGGTCGTCCTTACTCCACACATATTGAATTCGGACCACTAAGACGTACAACGTCGTCAACTACTACTTTTGACACGTTACGAAAGAGGAGAATTCGTTTTCCAAAAAGGCAACGCGGTCATCCACGCGAGCAGATCCCCAATATCATGGCCAGAGGGGCTCGAATAATCACCATGGACTGGCCTGGTTGTTCTCCTGATCTCAGTCCCATAGAGAACATCTGGGGTTTAGTCAGAGATATTTATTGCCAAAGAAAAACTTTTGGTAGTGTATTGGACCCCAAAATAGCAGCACCAGTCAGGCATAGGCTTTTTCTGATGTACAGTTGCTGTGTGGATTAGTGGAATTAATGTCAAATCGAGTTCTCGAATCTACTATTTCTAAATATGGAGGAGCAGTTTATCATGTATGTTGTTTGAATGAAAGTGTCAATTTTCGAGGTGCGTCTAAACTTTCGATACAGTCAAAATAATGCCCACCTTTTGGAGAAAGAGAGCCCGAATTTTCTTCCATATCCCGCGAAAACTGCTTAACGTAGGGTCTTGGTCATGGTGGTTTGTACGGCAATGGAACTGCTTCTCGAGAGCTTCTATGAATGAATTTTAAAGGAGCGTCTGTACTTAGGGTTCATCTCTATGATTGGGCGGGTCTACGAATTTGACGTGGTGCGACTGCACTTGATGGAAAGCGCGCGAAAGCTGCTTCCAAGATGTATACTTCGCTGGAAACCAGCAAAACATACTGGAAACTGTACTGGATAGTTTATCTACACGACTTGATCGAGTGCTGCGGACGCCACATAAAATCCGTAGATGCACCTAATCAGGCAGTGAGATATGAACTGCATGGTACACACTGTGTACCTACTACAGAGGGAGGTTGGGTCCTTAAAGGAATCTTCCACGGACCATGGACCAGTGGGCGGGACCGGAAGTGGTTTTGCGACGAAATGCATGGTAGGTACGGATCCACGTTCATGGGAAGGTTTGAAGTGAATCCTGTTCACGTTCGTGCGTTCGACACGTGGATCCGTACCTACCATGCATTTCGTCACAAAAACTTCCGGTCCCGCCCACTGGTCCATGGTCCGTGGAAGATTCCTTTAAGATTGAGATCGTGGCGCTTGTCGCGGCGAAAGCCTGGTCTGTAACGACCTAATAGGGTCTCGACCACACTCATTGCCACCTTTGTGGCAGACTGTCCTATGTCCAAGTGGCAGACTCCGCTAGAACTAGAACGTAGTATTGAGTCAAGGGAAGATCAGCAGATCTGTCGCCATTCAGAATTGGATGTTTATCTATAGACTTTTCTCGAAATGCTGGGCTCAAATCTGTTCTCATTATCCTCAGAACAATTTCTTGACGAAAATTATGAAGCAAGAAGGCGCAGAAGTAATGACCGAAACCCGCAGGCAAGAAGTCGTGCGATCGCTTATAATGCGAGCCCGTAGTTTTGCTCCTTTCAGAATTGATGAGATTAGGTTGTTTGGAAAGTAATGCGGGCCTAAAGATGCCTTGCATACTTCGAATATTTTTCTACTGAAACTTCCTTTGAGACCTGAGGCCCTTTATACTTGTTATAGGGTTTTTTATAGAGTTGAACTGAAGGTGTCAATAAAGTGGTTTTGGCAAGTTTTCTTCGATGTGCTGAAACTCTGACGTAGTGCTCTTTAGACTTATAGAAGTAACATTGGAAGATGGGGCCGAAGAAGTACCTCCAGAAGCGCAGCACAGCCTTGGCTCCAAAACGTTACCGCTTTAGATGAATTCCATAGTGAAGTTGAGAGAGTCATGACCATGGGTTTTCTGTTGAGGACGGCCTTCTGAACATTCCCGTGGAAGATGATTCCAGTCTAACTGTGCTATAGCAAGCAGTAGGACAGAAGTAGGTATATTGAAAATATTGTGCTCCTGAAGATAACTGAAGAGGTGAAAAAGCTGAACAGGTGGCTTCCGCATGGGCTGACTGAAGCAGCAGCAACACCGTCTTCCCAAGGGTCGTTTCCACCCATTTTACGTATCAAAAACTACTAGTATTCGGTATGCATTGTCATCTACGACGGAAAATGGACTCTTTACGATTACAGAAAGCCATCTCTCTAATAGTTTGACCGCGATGAATCTTCAAAAACTTCTCCAAAGCCGAAATTATAGAAGATTAAAGTTGAGCTCAACATTCGGCAGTCTTCCACGGGGCTGATCCAACCCAGCTCTTGGAAACCAGGTGGATTTAACACAACACCAATGTCTCTCCAGCATACCGATGAGATGCTCTAGAAACATCAAGTTCGTCAACCGAGAGAAGTAAACAAAGCCTCCTTCATGGTGGCGCTCAGCCACACGTCCCATAAACGACCTCGCAAGTATTGAACAAACTGGCGTACGAAGCTTTGATCCACACGTCTTGCTCACTGGACCTCTCCCTCACCAATACCCCCTTTTCCAACCATCTCGACAACTTCTTGAGTAAGAAATGCTTCAATGTTCAAACTGATGTGAAAATGATGCTCGACGATATCATCGCCTCCAGAAGCGCTGATTTGAAGTGGGAAGGACATTTGAGTACGCATCTTGTTGAGAAAGATTATTGCTTTCCAATACTTTTTGTAACGAGAAAAAATGTTCAATTTGAGTATTTATTATTTTTTATTCAATTTTAGTTATGCCCCCTTGAAAATGGAGGTCGAAAACCCGCATACTTTCCGAATAACCTGATAGTTACCTCGTGCCACATCTTCAAGCTATCATTGCGTCACACTGAGAAGGTTATACGGAACCGTGCTCCTAGAACAGTAGGTGCGGCTCATTCCAATGAGAGCAGTCCAAATTTTGCTCCTTGTGTATGGTGATTGCAGAAAGGAGTGGACGTATTTAAGATCATCAGAAGAGGTCGTGGAGACGAGACTGAGGAGTCGTGCGATAGTGGTGTGGGAGAGGGGACCCGTTCCTAATTTTTTTTCTCAAATTCTCAAAAAACAAAACGAAAAAATCAGCATTGGCTGTTTTCTTAGTAAAATTCGCCCTCCTTCCCGTCACTTCCTGTCCGCATCCGATAGCAATCTTGGAGAGATATTTGAGGCGGGGTTAGGGTGTGGGGGGTGGCGCGGGGGGGGGGGGTGGGGGGGGGGGGGGGAGGACGAATTCACGATGAAAAAGCAACCCATTTCAAATTAACCTAGGGATGGTGAGTGGTACACGAAAGAAGGAAGAACCATGAGAAACGGCCCAGAACCCGAGAAATGGTACCCCTTCCTTGCCCGTTGATTCGAGCATTGATGCGACTCTCATCGCTGTGCCCTCTTCAACACTACGCTCTCTCAGCTATCTAATCACTCGCCACGTATTGAACTACGGCGAGTGATCAGATGATCGGTGGGCGGAGATCGCCGGACCCGCCAGCTTTGAGGCATGATAGGTCGCCGAGGTCAAATTTTTCCATGCGAATTGCGCGTCAGTTCGCACCCTCAGGAGGTCCGTGGGTCCCTCAACTAGGTCAGTTTCCCTTTCTTCGACCTTCATTCTAATCGTGAATTCCTCCTTTAAAAGTCATCTCGTCTCGTCATCAAATATTTTAGAAACAGTCATGGTGGTGAGGAGGGAGATAAGGAATGGTGAGAGAGGGTTCGTATGAAGGAACCTTCCCCAAGGCTAATGGTGGTGGGGATGGGGGTCGTGTTGAGACCCAGTCGAGAGGCGACAGCTTGACGCTGTCTAAAAACAGGAAAAACTAAAATAACCGGAGTTTGCAGTACCATTCTAGAGCTTGCAGAGTCAGGAAATTTACTAGTGAGACAAACGTTGGAAGCCAGCAACTGCCGTCGCCCGAGCCAATTTCAACGGATTTTGTGACCGCTTACTCAGCAAACGAAATCGTTCAGTTTGCAAGATGGCCGAGAACATGTATTCTTTTTACAATAATATGAATTCGCTTGACTGATGTGTTCGTCAAGTGCTGAGGTAGAAGAAGTGCAGAATACGTTCAAACACCTTAATCTCTGTAAGCTGCTGTTGGGAAGGTCTGAGTAGTACTTGAAGACTTTTGGTTGCGTGTTACGATGAAGATCGACCCCATGGGACTCAAAACTCGGCATGGAAACTGGGAGAAGACGGATTAAAGTGTAAATACTCAAAACTGTTCCGCAGTATAAAGTAAACGTAGGTTATATTTCGAACTAGAAAATATCAGTCACTCATAACCTTTAAACCTTTTTAGAAATTTCGTAATTTGCACTCACCCCGTACAATACTCATTAACAAATCTATGCACCGTGGTTTAGAGCTTTTCAATTCATGAACGCTCAAATTTGTGCTTTACTCGAACTCTTATTTTTATGAGCTTCATAGAAATTGGCTTTTGAAAATTCGAAATACAGCAGAAACTTCCCAGCTAATAAGCTGGTTGAATGCCTATGAAAAAGCCCACTAATAGCAATTTGCTTGCATGATGATCAATCAGTATTGACGTTGAGCTTCGATCTGTTGTTTCATGTTCCCTTTCTTTTCTTGATACAGCTTTCTGAGCTTCTGTTCGTCAATAAGTCTTTGATTCGTGTCGATGAATAAGCAGAGGAGTCCTCGGCTGTGTGGGGCTAACCTTTGAATCCCTGTCTCTGCCATTTGTCTGCCTACGCAGTTTCAAGGCGACGGAGGGGAGCATGCAGTAAAGAGACGAAAAACTGAACTCTTTGGGATGACAGAGAGCCTATTGGTTGTTCAAATCACGCGGTTGGCCTCGGTGAGAAACACACATGGGAGAAAGGTAAGGCCACAGCAGACTGAGCTGGAAGAGCGAAGCTGCGCTGAGCCCACTACGTAACGGTAAGTCGGTACAATAAGGTGAATATAGCAGTACTTTGACCAATGTAACCTTGTTCCCTTTAATTATTCAGTGGGGTTATTGGCAGGAGTGTTTCATGTTAGAGGAGAATGAAAAGGATGAACTCCGAGTTTGGGCTCCATATGGTTTCACAGTTCAGGGATGGGATAAGCTACGTGATTGTTCAAAACACGCATGGCTCACTGCAGACAGATAGAAACTGTCTGCAGTGAGCCATGCGCCATGAAGCTTATGAAAAATGGTAAGGATTTTCCCCTCACCACTCTGAAGATTTGCTTGAGGGCTGAAGAATTAAACTGGTTCTAAGAATCTATCCTGATGGAGTTGGAGGGAGGGAAAAGCGAAGAGGAATAAAAGAAGGAAGTTCTTGCTGGGACGAGTATTAACCTCACCCACTTGCTCGAGATCCGTAAAAAAAAACTAAATTGTTTTCTGTGCAAAAGAGATAACGATCCATTCCTCTCATGCACCGCGAATCCAGATAGAACCTGTCGCAGTCCAGTTCTGCCAAGAGCAAGAATGCGTTCCGCAGTTCCACGCATGTGAGGCTCAGTCCAAAAATTTTTGGCCAGTCCTTCACCATGTCAAGTCACTTACCCCTTTAACACGTTGGAGAGCGTGCATGTTTCACGTTTTGCGACCGCATGGGACTTCAGTGGAATTTCTAGGAATCTTATCAAGCGAATTGAAAAGAAAACATACTGTGATGCAGAAGAAACCTTATCAAATGAAATGAAGAGAAAATCAAAAGAAGATCTCATATTTTTTCCAAGATATGAGCTGTGGGGTCCCACACCCCACAGCTCGTATCTTGGAACACTCGACAGACCACAGCCCCCATATAGGTGCATGGTCTTCGAGGTGTTAAAAGAACTCTCACTTCCTTTCCGCCTCCCCTTCCACCTCCACACAACCCCGCTTAGTTGGAGAAAGGCATGAGGGGAAGCGTAGCTGAGTGGTCTAACCAGGGAGTCTTTCAGGACCAGCTTCCTCGCAATAGTTTTTTGCATGATATAAAAATACGTGCTCCTGAGCGACCCTCCGCATATCAAAAAAGGAAAAATTTCATTAAAAAAAACTGCCGTTCTTAACTTTCTTCACCAGTTTTTTAGCCAAAGTCTACGTATAAAGGTTGCTGATGGTCCTAATTATAGATATGACATAAGTTGTTTCCGCTGACGCTATTTTTCGCGAATTTTGAAACGCCAACACAAAATGCAAAAAATTGTCACTGCGAGGATTCGAACCACGGACCACTTCATCACCCCTTTTTTGGTATTCAGAGGGCCGCTCAGGAAAAATGAACTACAGTTCTGTCTGTTCCATGCACGTACCCCTATATCATGTAAAAAAAAACCGTATTGGGCTTTCCTGAAAGTCTTCCTCGTAAGTGTTAAACATCCCCTGATAAGGAATATACCAAATCCAGAACAGCAATCAAATCCTATTGCTCCAATCCAAATCTCCTTCTACACTGCTTCTCATAAAAAATAGTTCTAGTTGCTGGGTTGGAACACAGCACACTCGAGCGTAGAAATTCATTGGTGATAAGAATAATTCCGAAAGCTACGTAAACAATTTGAAAGTATTCTTTACGTTCTTCAACACCTCTCTTGTCGTTCTTCTTGAGATTATTTACTCAGATATAGATCTGAGAAGTTAGAAGATCCAGGCGGCAAAAATCACTTTGCAGCTGTTTTTCTTCCATCTACATAAAGAAAAAAGCTGCCAAAACGAAAGTTTATCAAAACTCATCGTCTTCCTCCAACCTTACTCTGATCGACCCTACTTTTTTCCGCTCAATTTTGAACCACATTTACGTCGTAGAAATTGAGAATAATGGGAACTTCAAAAACGGGCTCTATACCTTTCTTGAGTCTAAGTCCTGCGATTTCTGCAACAAAAAGAAACCCAAGTTGTAAACAGTGACGAAAAGGACATCAGTGGTTCTGTGCTCCTATGTCTTGCTTCAAAGTTTGTGCCGAATGCAAGCTTACGACATTACGCGCTAACCCAATACAAGCTCTAGAAGGAATTTTCATTATGAGTAGAACTGCATTTCAGAAGGAAGACGACTTTATAGCGCAATCCTAATGACGATCTGTACTTGAGGTTGATGTAACTGCATGATTGCCGCCTCCCACAGTCATCCCGAATCGCAGCTCCTCATCCCCTTCAGTCAAAGAATCACAGCTTACCTCATTGGTGACTGTTGTTTGTTGCGAGTGTAGCTCAGCTGGAAGTAAATAGTGATTGATAAGATATGTAAGTGATTCTAAACACAAAGTTCCGTCAGGTAACAGCTTTCCTCGACACCCACCCTGTATACCTCGTGATCAAACTCTCATCTGTGAGGTGCTGTAATGATTAAACAAACATGAAAAACAAGTATCGCGTGCAGGCTGCCCAAGGATTTTTTGTGAATTCGAACTCGAACTCCACCCATGTTTAGGCATTTGTTCCCAAGAATTTTTGAAGAAATGAGAAAGGCAAGAAGGGAAGCTTCAGTGTAGGCGAGCAAAAAAGTTGGACTGATTGTTGTCAGGGGTAATGTGAGAAGGGCCAACCTTGGAGAAAAATGAGAAATAGAAATAAAATGAGAAGTATCTCCCATTATCCGCTTAATCCTACCCTGTGGCGGAAGTGGTGTAGTGGCAAGGGGCGCCGGAGATTCAATTCTGTATCGTGTACCGTTCAGGGTTATTCGAGCCATCCGTCCCTCCGGATCGAGTAATTGGTCCACGTACTTTGTGAAAAAGCGCTCACGTTGTACGTCGGCTGAACCTCCACAAACTCACTGGTATCGGCCAGAATCGCATTCAAGTTATACTATTGGTCATATGAATGGTAAGTGGAGTAGTGTGATCATTCTCCCACCAAGGTACATAAGGCTGACTACCTAACTTCCTTTCTCTCTTGTTTACCACCGCAAATAGAGCGTAGTTGCAAGGGGCGTTGGTATTTGAGTTGCGAGTTGCTGGTATCGAGACTGGTCAGATCAAATAATGGAGAAACTAGTCATCGATAGCCCATTGGTGGTGAAAATGGTGTGGGGGGGGAAGCGGGTAGGTCCTGTCGTGACCAAAGGGTGATGGTGAGGCAAAAGCCAGTAAGGAGAGGGAAGATTCGATATTCTGTGCCAAAGCGCGGTTGACCCCTGTTGTATCAGTCAACGCCATCACAGTCATACCTCAGGTGCTAGGGCTATCTGAAATCAGCACTTTTCCAAATACAGCGATTTAACCCAGCGAAACGACTAAATCTTTCAAGGGCGTCTACCAAAAATTCGACAAAGATGCGATCTTTGCAACATTACTCACAATCAGTGACTCCTATCTCGCAAGCGAAAGCAATTTCTATTGCCTTTCTATGGGTTCTACGTAATGCACCCCCTATAACTTCAGAACTAAGCGGTACACTTGGGGAACGCCAAAATTTAAGAAACTTTCTTTTTTATGTACAACCTTTAAACCTCTAGCAAACGGTGCTAGACGGTAACTTTGGAGGCACATTTTATAACGCATCTTCATAAGAACCCAATAAATTCACGTAACTTGAAGTTTCGCTGTTTGCTGTTCCCTTGTGCTCCATTTGTTGTTCCTCACCATTTCTTGAAAAAATCATCATATTAAGAAGTAAAGAGGCTCTAACTCGGCAGGGTCGCAGAAACCTACTGCTCACTTTTCACGATAAACCCAAAGCCTCAGTTTTGGTTCAATGAAATGCTGCAAAGCCATGATCGTTCCAGTATGGGAGAATGACACCGACCTGAAAATACCGTAGGACAATACTTTGAATTTGAACCTGTCCCAGGACTCTTATTAAAGTATGCTTCGCTTCTTCCGTAGATCTTTATTTGGGCTGTTGACTACGAATGTTCGCTGTGGTCTCCACATGTATTGTGTCTAAGAAATACCCGTTAAAATAATTGTGTCATAGGTTTTCCAGCCCCTTGTTTTTTAGCAACTGCCCTACCAAGAGCAGGCGCTTTCTTCGTGGTGGGATCTTTTATCAGCGGTGTATCTGTTCGTAGTGAGTGATCGATTTCTCCGATCCTCATTACTCCAAATGCACTTTTGGCCGCGGCGAAGTCTGAGTGTTTTGTTGCACTGTCAATGGCAAAATCACCGTAACCCTACAGACTATCGCTCGAAACTTATTCAGTTATAAAGTAATGAATGGGTGACTACAGAAATAACTCAGTGTAGGACATGCAGATGTCAAATGTCTGTGGCGATAGGAGGCGAGGGCAGTGGGGGCAGTGTATTTTTAGTTGGGCGGACTTGCGTCGGTCGGTTCGCTCGCAGCCGCTCTCCTTCTCTCGGCCATCGCCTCGAGCCTCCTCTCACTCATCACTCTACAGCGACACAATCTAGCAACTCAAACTGAGCTCACCTCTTTCCACAGCAGGTATCCGCCATGCCTGGAGCGCCACGCTTCACCCAGAAGCCCTCCATACAACAGACACCTACGGTAAGTACTACCTTTTTCGACAGTCATTCTTCGCGTCCCACTCTTGACCATAGATGTCACAATCTTCTTTCATCTCTTCTTTTCACTATATTCAGCTGTACTTCTGAACTGATGATCATTCCCTCCGTCTTTTCCGCATCCTTATCACTTGGCCGTGCCACTCAGTTTCACCATTCAGCTTCTCTAGGTAACTGATACCAGTAAATCTACAGTTAGCCTTCCCTATAAGCGAATACTGAGGAAGAATACTGCATATAATGTGTGATATATGCACGTGTGGGGGCGAAAAGGCGCTTGCCAACTGTCCTCCGCTGTTGCGCAACTCGGACGTTGTAATAATAAAACGGCTATCCGCTTCGTGTTTACTTGTTGACTATCGCTTTCCGCACGGATTTCAATGCGGAACTGTAACAGGTTCAAAAATTTTGTAGCGGCGAAAAATGTGAAAAGAGCTCAACTGGGACCATGTCGTGCTAAGTAGTCACCTGGCAGAAGCCATGGTTCCACCACTTACCGTGAGCATACATTCGAGATCTGACCGTCTCACTGTGACAAAATCTCCGAACCAATCGTTTCCTCGTCGTTTGTACTAATTTCGAACAATGTTGACTAGAGTACAGAAGCGCCGATCTCGTCAGATAGCGAGCGAATCAAGCGACTTAATGTTTACCTACGATCGGTATCCTAGGTTCATGCGAAATTCTTAGGATTGAGCTAGGTTGACGCATAATGTTACACTCGAGTGCCAGTATACCCCATCAAAGCTTAACGGCATTTGACGACCACCCCTTGAGAAAAAGTCAAGCAGCGGGGGCAGATGCAAGGGATGTGGGCTGCCTGCAAAGTTTGACGATGGCAATTCTTCTCGAGGTTCCAGAAAGTTCCCAAAATGAGAACGAGACATGTAACTGCCCTCCTATTCAATTGCTTCCTGCTGGTCAGCCTCATCGCGGGCTTCGATATAGAATGCCGTAAGCATTCTAGCCTCCAACGAAGTATCACCACAGCCATTGCACAAGGGGGGCTGCAAATAACATGTCGACTTATGCTCACGTTCTTTTGCAAGTAATCATTATTACCGCTAAATAAGAGGTCATTGTCCGCTGGAACTGCATATATTCTGCGAGATACACGTTATTCTGATCCATTTTTTCTTTCCAAACCTGTTCAAAGGTAATCACAAACTTTAAATC
>MU882581.1:0-36511 GCA_036418205.1 Ostertagia ostertagi
AGCGTTAAGAACATCGAGGGAGTAGTGAAGAAGACGAAGAACATCCGGCTCCGTGCCCACCTCTTCGATTCCGCTGTCCTTCCTGCCCTAACCTACGCCTCAGAGACTTGGACTCTGCGCAGGCAGGACGAGCATGCGGTCAGCGTTATCCAACGCGCTGTCGAGAGGACGATGCTAGGAGTAACCTATACACGCAAGTGCAGAGGGGAATCCGGAGTTCCGAACTACGCCAACGATCGAAGATCAGGGACGCCGTTTTCGCCAAGGAATCGAAGATAAGGTGGGCCGGACACGTCATGCGATTTTGCGATGACCGTTGGACCAGAGCGGTTACCGACTGGATCCCTCGGGACGTCAAACGAACACCTGGACGACCGCCGGCCCGATGGTCAGACTTCTTCACGAAAGCTCTGAACGAAAGGAATGGAAGGCTCCGTGTCTCTCGAGCAAGGAGGGTCCACTGGACCTATCTCACAGGGACGAATCTAGACGTTGCTGGCGTTCGCTGGAGCAATTCAGCAAGACATGTGATACAAGTGACAGGTGATTTACCGGGAAGTCTTTCAGGGCATGCTCAACTTTTTCGGAACGATTTTTAGCATAACATAGCGGTATGTGCATTGAAGACAGGGCTGTAGCTCGTTCAAAGCGGCCATGCAAATACAAGTAATAGTACAAGGGAGAGGAGAGAATTTTCAGAAGCTACCTTTCCTGCTGCGTTGTACGTGCCTCGCTCATAGCTTTTACAATGATCATATCAAGAGATTCTCGTTGACGTTCTCGGTAGCTGTGAATCTAACACAGCTCCTCAGTTTCACCTCACTTTGGTAGAACTCCAAACTTCTTGATTATGTGGAAGCAATTTTATGATCTTGCGCGGTATTGTTTTTCACTTGTTTTTATTTGTTAACTGCTGTTTTGGCCGCAGTTTCCGTTGCGAATGTTTCACAAGAATGCTGGGTTGTGAACAAAACTTTCGCCTCAGACGTGACTCGAACCCGTACTACCTAACATCAACACAATTAAATAGCTGTTGCAAAGCAAAAGGCGGCGAGAAAAGGTCCTGCTAAGCGATCTATGGCAGGAATAATAGCAATATGTTGTTGCGTTGGTAATGCAGACCTTTGAATTTGATGGTGGTTACCGCCATGGCCAAAAGGGTCAACGATGCTGAATGCTGGGTACAACACTCTGTCAGCGGGTCTCTAGCCCGGATTCGGGTTCAAGTCCCGGCTGACTCAGAGCTCAGTTTATGAGGTAGCATCTCTACGATGGCTTTCACCTTGCGTGCTGCGGTCAAAAGGGACACAAAAGGGAGCAGAACGGGTCGGGGTTTCTTCAAAAGGTTTCTAGCAGAAAAGAACGGGAAATGGGAACTGAGGAACAATTGAAAAGTCCAGCGCTTCAGTATAGTAGAACTAATTGTTAGCGGTCGCTTCGCGCACCATGGCTGATTGGAGCGCACTAGTTGGAACAATCGCCGAAGTACCCCCTAGTTGAAGGACTATAATTTTCCTCAATGACACTATTTCAAAAAAGAAAGGTGAGTCTCGCGAAAACACGAAACTCCTAGTTTCTAACAGTATTAGGCTGTTTTAAACACTCCTTTCCCTCGTGAGGAAGTTGTAATTGACAAGGGAGAGAGGAGGCAAAAAAAGATTTTTTTATGTAGCACTCCAGCGGTTTTTTGTTGCAGAGTTACTGTTGTAGATATTAATCTCACAGCGAAATGCTCCTCCTATGAATGGACGCAATCTCTCCTTCACTGCATTTACCGTCTAGAATATATTGTCATCTGCGGTCGTCTCGTGCTTAAGGACACCTACCAGAACTGCTCCAGCCTGAAGCTCCTACATGACTTCTCGAATCAGTTTACTCGGATAGTTCTTAGGAGGCATTAGCTTTGATCATGCACTTCCCCTAGAATCCACTGTTCAGAAAACGCGTAATGGTGCACAATCCGTCAAGGGCCGCTGAGCTCTGTAAAGGGAGGGATCTTACTGTTAGGCAATTAGATCGATTACTCGTCATTCCTTGTAATGTTTGCTGTTAGATGTCGACGAACGAATCGGAAACGAAGCCCCAAGGAGGGACAACAAGTAAAGAAAGCGCGAAGGCATTCGATATGCCGACCACCTGTCGATGTTGCACCTGCTCCATATCTTGTGAGCTTCACACTTCTTGCGAAATACCTCACTTCCCTCTGGTTCAAAAAATAATTTTTATGTTAATATGCGTAGGCTGCACTTTTGCTCCAAGTGTGCACCATGTTTTAGGGCAGATGCTAACCAGGAGAAGGCATTCAACTTCCCATGGAACTTTGAATTGAGACCCAGATATATCGATAGAGCTTCAAACGCTGATTACAAATATGGAAACTAAAACTGCAAAATGAACCTGCCAAGGAAGTTGTGAGCAGTCAAAGTTGGCTAAAGTAAAGCGTTACATATGAACCGTGCTGCTCCAGGCTTTCAGAGTCGCCGCGGAGTAGCGGTAGTGCCCCCGCTCTCCACCCGGGAGGTCATAAGTTCTCTTCCTGTTGGAGTGCAAATTTTGAGAGCACTACCACTACTCCACGGCGACTCTGAAAGCCGGAGGCTAGCACGGTTAATACGTAACGCTTCACTTCCAACTTTGACTGCTCACAACTTCCTTGGCAGGTTCATTTTGCAGTTTTAGTTTCCATATTTGTAATCAGCGTTTGAAGCTCTATCGATATATCTGGGTCTCAATTCAAAGTTCCATGGGAAGTTGAATGCCTTTCCTGGTAAGTTTTCATTAAGTGGGATGTGCTCTTGAAGTCCAATCTGGAAGCAATCGATATCAGTTAAGTAAATGTGATTGAATACAATTGAATGTGAAGTCGAAATAATTTTTTTCATTGCACCCCCTATACAGGCGAGCTCTCGCTCTCGAGCTCTTGCAATACTGTGACATTCTTTACCTTTTGGGAGGAAGAACTCTTGCGAAGGAGAAAATTTACACTTTCTGATAGGTTCTGCATTTGTTTTGTATATTTTCTAGCACGCGAGTAATCTGCATCAAAGATCTAGGAAGTTCCTGAGTCAAGCGAAAATTCTGCTCCTAATTCGCTCTTTCGAAACCCTCAAATCGCATCAGGCTAAATTAGCTAGATGGAGAAAATAGGAAATGATACACATGGTCCAGATACGTTTCGTTCTGATATGCGCCAGGTAATGATTCCACATGGAGTCAGCTGGAAGGTGTTATGTCTGTACGACAGCTTGCTACTGCAAACAAAACTGTTTGTAGCCCTATTGACTTGAGTAACTCGTATGGCTACGGTTTAGTTGCATCCCCTCATTTATGCTTCTTCCTTCCGAACTATCCCAATGAATCCAGCCGCAGCACGTGATCTCAAGAAGGCTTCGAATTTGACTTTGAAACTAATTTCCTACCTCCTCACTACGTTCCTAGAACGGTAGCCATCATAGATAAGCATTGACATAAACATTGGACTAGCTGGAATGAAGGCAATCCGTCGGAGCCCATGGCAAGCGTTCGAAGACCAGGACCTGTCATGTTGTGAGCAAATAACTAGGATGGTCATCAGAATTGTGTTTCAAGTAAGTGTTCATTGTCCATACGGCCCTGCTTCTGTAAGGTAGACAAATTTACTCCAATGTTATCGACCACGTCTGGCCACGGCAGCAGCACTTACCATTTAAAAGTTGATTTTAGCAGTTTCAATATACCATTTCCTTTACTCTAACGGGGAAGGTCTTCCAGGACATGCTAATCGTTTTCAAAATAGTTCCTCGCGTAATATAGGGGCACATTCAGGAACCACCAAACCGTAATTCGTGTCCCAGGAATGATCTCCTAAATGCCAAAAAGGGAGGTGAGAAGGTCCGTGATTTGGATCCTCATGGTGACAATTCTTTCCACTTAGAGTTGGAACTTCAAAATTCGCGAGAAAGGGCCTCACGTGGTCGGATGACATCATAATAATTAGTGCCATCAGCAACCTTTTCACGTTGGATTTGAATAAAAAACTGACAAAGAAGATTGCGGCACCAGAATGGCGCCGATGTGGCGCCAGTGGCGTCATCGTAACCTCAGATTATGCATACACCAAAACGAACTATGTATCAGGTTTGTCAATGGATGGTTCGGAAGAAAGGAACGATTTCTCTATCATAGTACTCAAGACATCGGTAACCATGTCCTTAATTGACAGCAGTATACTCCTAGGCTTGTGATGGCCAAAAGGACGCATAGTGACGCAGGGTGGTGAAAAATAACGTGCGCGTGACATTTCGCTTGATTTCAAACATTCAGAGGAATTTGTGTGCTTTTTCTTTTCAAAATGGTTGTCTTAATTATTGTTTTGCAGAGGAAGACATTTACTTTCCAAGTTCTGACTGAGATCTGCACAATTTTGAGCGCGATTGCGCGGTATTTAGAATGCTGGGCTGAGAATTTAACTGGATTTTTTCAAGACGCCGTCGAGAAGGCTGCAAAGCATTGGAACGAATATCATCTCTAAACTGAAATTGTAAAATTGGGAAGGAGAACGGAATACTAATACCCGATATTTGAGGAGAATTATCAAGAAGAGTAGTTACGAAAAAGCTGACCTGGGGTCGAATAAGAGCGCAGAACAGAAAGTTGTTCAATTTATAAAAAAGAAAAAAAACGAAAAAACTAAATAAAGCGCTGAGCGGACGTCAGTTTCCCACGTTTGATGCGAAGAAGGTCGGCAGGGAAATATAACAAGTTGTCCTATCATAGACCACAAGCATTCCGACAACGCTGCCAACAACACTTTCGAAATCAAAGCGCTTTCTTCTTCACATAGCCCGGACGGCCGCATCATGTTGTCGACCTCGCGTTCTTTTCAAGGCACGCTAAACGAGATCTTGATATGGCACTAGTCAACTCTGTGAACGATGCATTCTCCATCAAGCAGCAAGAACGGCTGCTCTTGGAGATGAATTTTCATCACTTCTTTCCGGTATTTAGAGGTCTGCTCAGAAAAAACGAACTACAGTTTTGTGTCCGACACACGTAACCCAATACCGTGCGTTCAAGTGTCGTCACGCGGTCACTGAGTTGCTAGCGCCAGCAACGTCTCCATTCGTCCATAGGCAAGAGAAACAAGTGGATCCTCCTCGCTCGAGGTACACGGAGGTCTTCATTATTTTGTTCAGAGCTTTCATGAAGAAGTCTGACCATCGGACAGGCGGTCGTCCAGGTGTTTGAGGTCTCGAGGGATTAAGCCAGTAACCGAATGAATGCCGACGGAGCAAGCCAGTTCGGACAGCTCGTCTGGCCTTCGTCCCTCTTACTCCGAGGAGGAAGGAGGGAGTCTTAGTTCAAAGGCATCATGAGCGGTTTCCTTTATTTTTTTTCATTTACAGTCAACTCGGCATTCACAATTTGACAGTTGACTGCTTGTTTTTCATTTACGGTCAACTCGGCATTCACAATTTGACTGTTGACTGCTTTCACTCTACCGAGTTGATCGGAGGTGGTTAAATGAGGTTAAAAAGTCACTTCTCGAAACAGTCGTTCTTCTTCTTCTTCTTCTTCATCTTCTCTCTAGCGTTACTCTCGCGCAGTCGCTGTCTTTGTCAGTCGTCGCCAACTGAATCAGTCTAGGGCGTCCTCTAGTATAGTGGCCGTGACTTCACTTAGATCCTTCTTGATCACGTCTCTCCACCTCTTGGGGCTCCTCGCGGTCGCTTGCCTTGCACTTCGAAGTCCATCGCTTTTTTTATCGGATGGCCCTCCTTAGCACGTGTCCATACCATCGAAGCCGCTGCTCTCGCATCTTTCGCTGGACTCAATTACTGCCTCCACGTTATCGATTGACAATGCGAGTGTAGCAAATTCTGCGTGGAAGGCAGCGTGATCGCTTCCTTTAACGCTCTTCACCATCCTGATATCAGTAGATATAATAAGGAGTACTGTCATTGCCGAGTTAACAAGTAATAAAATGCAATGAGGCGATAACAGCTCTCCTAAACATGGTTGGACGGGATAGCCACGTAACAACCCTTATCGTTGTCTTATCTAGATGCTGTAGCGAGGAGGTCATCAGAAGCAGGTTTCAACTTGCTGGATCGACGATCCTTGAGCTGTCGTCATCTGCCACCTACTCACATCAACTGGACTGTCGAGCCGCACGCTGGACTCTGCCACAACGGACCATGTTGAAGCCCCCTCGTCCTCCACATATATATATATATATATATAAATATATATATATATATAAAAGATGTTTTCCAGGTGATCGGTTGTATAGTAGCGATTGTTTTGTTTGTTTTTCTTTTGTTGTCTAGTATTGGACAAACTTTGCAGTTGTACTAGTGGCTGGTCATCTTAGAAAAAAGTAAACCGCACTTACGCTTAACGAACTCTACTTGGGGGCTGAGCCGGTGATCAGCCATAGTTGGGGGCGATCGAACCCTTGCTTGTATGTTTGTGTCGTGCCACGCGGGCTTGTTAATCTCAAACTTGGGTAATTAAACTTCATGTAACGAGGAACGATTAACACAACATCGTCAAAGTAACAAAATATCAGCAAAGTAACAAAAATAACATCTTCTGAGTACCGGTAAGAGTTATGAGGCAGAGACCAACATTGAGTATCAGAATAATGAGCGAACAACACCATAACAATATAGGATTAGGCACAGGTCATTTAATAACCGCAGTGAGGAATAAAGAATGCTTCAGAACAAAACCGCTAAATAGAGTGAGAGGAACAGCTAAAACAAGAGTAAGCTTCGCAAGAGGGTAGGCATGGGTAATGGTAATCGCAAACTCTGAATATCGCAGTATCGCAAAAGCTATCGGGAGGGCGCGGAGAAGAACTGGGTTCTCGATGTCCCTCGAGGCTCTTTTATAGCGCCCTTTGGCGCGCGATCACGATCATAAGGTGACCGCTCCTTTGACTGGCTAATCAGACGATCGGCCGATGACATCGCGGTGTTTCCGCGATAAGCCACTTGTACCTGCAAACTATCCGCTACCAGTCAACACAAGAGAACAGTGATCCGAACGGTGGGAGTTTTGATTTGTTGTGCGAGAACTCATACGCGCTCACAAGGGAACAGTGCGAACTGAAAGCAACTATTGCAATGTTTGATCATTTCGCAATGGAAGCGAAAGATAATCTTGGACAGGAATCCGAGATCATGAACCAAGTGAGCAGCTTGTCGGTAGCAGACGCGAATGTTAAGCCGGACAAGAAGAAAGAGTGATCACAATCGGCTCTTAGTTGAGTTGAGTAAGGGTATCAAAAGAATAGCCACTCATGTTGACATGGCACTGCCACAGTTTTGTACGACGTCTGATGAGAGACGGAACCGCCGTGTGGGAAGTGAAGGCATCAAAATTGTTCTTGGTACCCTCGATAAACTCACGGAACATCGAGCTTCTAAGACGGTAGTGAAGCAAGCAAACATCATAAAAGAGCTATGTAATCTGTGTGACTGTGACTCAGATAAGCAGATGCTCAGATAAGGTGGGCTCCAGCTGGACGTCAAGAAGACCAAGTTCCTGAGCTTTGAAGAGGGAGCAGAGCCGATCGTGGACGGCCATGGTGAGACCATCGAAAGAGTGGAGGACTTCCGCTACCTTGGGAGCGATCTGGCAGCCGACGGTGGTGTGGATCAGGCAGTGAAGGCTCGGGTCAACGCTGCATGGATGAAATGGAGGGAGTCCACTGGAATCCTCTGCGATCGAAGGTGCTCCAGAACGCTCAAAGGGAAGGTGTACCGGACAGTGGTAAGGCCTGCGATGCTATACGGCAGCGAGTGCTGGCCCCTGAACAAGAACCACGAAAGGCAGCTTCACTCCGCTGAAATGAGGATGCTGAGGTGGGCCTGCGGCTGGACGCGGCTGGACAGGGTCAGAAACGAGGATGTCAGGGCGGTCATGCCCTGTCCAGCTGAAGATGCGAGAGCAGCGGCTCCGATGGTATGGACACGTGCTAAGGAGGGTCATCCGATAAAAAAAGCGCTGGACTCGGAAGCGCAAGGCAAGCGGCCGCGAGGGGCCCTAACAGGTGGAGAAACTTGATCAAGATGGATCTAGTAATGAGTCACGACTACAACTAGAGGACCCAGATCTTAAGTTCAGTTGGCACGACTGACAACGACGGCGACGGCGCGGAGTACGCTGGAGAGAAGATGAAGAAAGACTGTTTCGGGAGTGCCTTTTCCAAAGCAACACATCCGATCAACTCGGTAGAGTGAAAGCAGTCAACAGTCAAATTGTGAACGCCGAGTTGACTGTAAATGAAAGACAAGTAAAGAAAACCGCCCATGATGCCTTCGAACTAGGACTCCCTCCTTCCTCCTCGGAGAGAGAGGGACGAAGGCTAGACGAGCTGTCCAAACTACCTTGCTCCGTCGGCATTCACTCAGTTACTGGCTGAATCCCTCGAGACCTCAAACACCTGGACGACCGCCTGTCCGATGGTCATACTTCTTCATGAAAGCTCTGAACAAAATAACGAAGACCTCCGTGTACCTCGAAGGAGGAGCATCGACTTGTTTCTCTTGCCTATGGACGAATGGAGACCTTGCTGGCAACTCAGTGACCGCGTGACGACACTTGAACGCACGGTATTGGTTTACGGACATAGAACTTGATTCGTTTACCCTAGGCAGATCTCTAAATACTCGTAAGGATGTCCGCGCGGGTGATGAAAATTGTTTCTCCAAGAGCAGCCGTTCTTGCTGCTTGATGGAGGATGCATGGTTTACAGAGTTGACTAGTGCCATATTAAAATCTCGTTTAGCGTGCCTTGAAAATAACGCGTGGTCGACAACATGATATGACCGTCCGAGCTATGTGGAGAAAAGAAAGCGCAATGATTTTAGTGTTGTTGGCAGCGTCGTCGGAATGCATGTGGTCGCCAGGTGCCTAGTGGATAGGTGATGGACTGCTTGGCCTATGGAGGTAGTGTGTGTGTTTTAACTCCCTACTTGCACCGTTTTTCTGGCACCTCAACATGAGTTTACTTTCCAATGAGCGTCGTATTCATAATCAGGGTTATGAATGAACTACAATCTTCAGTTTTTTAAAGTAGTTTACTGCTCTACACACCTTATTTCTCATTTCCCTTTATGTTATAATATAATTGTACTGAGATATGGCGCTTGGAAGATGGAAAACACAGGCAGACGAAATCGTCGATTTCGACAGCTACTATTATTTGGTTTCCATAGAAACAAAGGAACTAGAAGCTGTTCAGGATCCACCCTACCTATCGGAACTTCCTTCTATCGATCCCACCTTTATTGCTTCGGTTGACTACACTATCGTTTTCTCATGTCCTATTGTACTCCTGCTTCAAAATTCGTAGTTCACGATACGCATGCTCGGTGGTTGTTAGTGAAAGGTTTGTCATCAATGGACAAACTAAAGCTTGGATAAGATAGTCATTGGTTGTTGTATCTGCTAGTTAACAGCCCTGGAAGTGGAAAGAAATGTTGAAGCTTGGCAATCCTTATAGAATAGACAACACATTCGCTTGCGGAGGACCGGGGGAGGCGCAGACGGGATTTGAAGTTCGCTGCTTCTCGATTTCGGTGGGGATTTTGTTACATCGGCTAGCTTAACGATTTTCAACGAGTGACTCATCAACAGGAGACCCAGAAGAAATCGCCCTTGGAAATTTCACGGTGTTAGCAAAATCATAACATTCACAGTCTGTGGATAGATGTTGTAAATGCCATACTTTCATTCAAGCATACATAGTAATAGTGAATAAACCTTGGGAAAAGGTGATTAGGAACTCGCCCTGCACAAGTTTTCCATTGCTAAATTTTTGGTCAGCTCGAGACTTGTTCTGGCTCTCAAGTGGAATTAAGTCCACGCAGAGATGATCAGACGTTGTGTACAATAAAAGATAAAAGGATATTTTAATGGAAGGAATTTAACATAACAAAATAAATTGTGGTTCGTTTCGCCTCTTAACTCAGACAAACCACTATATTCCGTCAACCCCCAGAGGCTCATCAGTGAGTAGGGGTTGACGAAATAAAAAAGTTTACATTACTGAGCGGTAGAAAAAAGAATTTATGTAAGTGGAATAGTTGAATATGTAATTGAAGAAAGAAAGTGTTAGGATAGTGTTTTGAACAAAGTGTCCGGTTTGTAATAATGCTACCTTTTATACATGAATATGACACTCAGTGAACCATACAATATGACTAGAGCAGGGTTATTATTAATGATGATTAATATGAGGGTGCAAAAGAATTCTATAAACTGATTGGCATTAGGTAAGTAGAATACAAAGTGTGAAAGTTTCATAGAGAAAATAAATAGACATTTTTATTACAATGGTAAATGATTGATTAATTAAATGCTCAATTTTTTGAGATTACTTCTAACCCATATTTATAACAAATGAACTTATTTATATATATATATATACACTTTATTACACTGGATACTACAAAACAGTGATTATATTCATTATTTACAAGGATATTAATCATATCTTTTATCTTAATTACGAATGCGTTGAACGCTGTGCAAGCTCAGGTCATCTGTCCTAAGAAGAAATCCAAGAAAAGCGCTACGTTCAAATCCCGTCTGTGCACACGTCTTCCGTAGGCAAATGTCTGGTAGTATAAGAAATGCCAAGCTCCAACACTACAGCTGCAAATAGCTGCTTGAGTCAGCACGTTGTACTTGGGACGGTAACGCTTTGCAAACGCGAAAGGTGAAAAGTCGTTCGGTCAATGTGAAGTCGTGGAAAAGCATAATGCACGAGAGGTTCGAGGCTGAATTCGCCTGATTTTCGCGATACATTGCAAACATTACTGTTTTCACAAGAGCGATACTTCAGAAAAAAATCGAAAAACACAACAACCAATACTTCAGAAGTAGTCCATTGTTTTTTCTTCACTATTTGATTTGATTTTTTCAGGTGTCACTCAAGCGCATGTCACGATACCACTGGAGATCGAGATTGTTGGCAATCTGACAACCGAGAGCAACGGTGTTGCTGGCGTGCTGTAAAGACCGAGCACTGCTCCCAGTCGGTTCTCTTACCTTTACTATGATTTTTCTTCATCTTAATAAGCAGGAAATTATGAATATTGTTAATTGGCAGAACACACCCACTGTCAATCCTGGTAAAATTACAAGGATATTACACAGCTGGTCTGAAACCTGGAAGATGATCGATAAATGGGATGGAACGACTCTCCTGCCTAAGGCTGCGTCACATTATGTACCTGGGCGAGATGGGTCAACACAAGCTTCCCCTAATATTTTATGCAAACCACATTAAATTAATGATATGCCTTTTCATGCCTTTTTCTCCCAAGTACAACGTGCTGACTCAAGCAGCTAATTGCAGCTGAAGTGTTGGAGCTTGGCATTTCTTATACTACCAGACAATACATTTGACTACGGAGGACGTGTGCACAGGCTCAGACGGGAGTTGAAGGTAACCGCTTTTCTTGGATTTCTTCTTAGGACAAATGACCTGAGCTTGTTCTCAGCCGTGGAAAACTTTGTGCAGGGCGAGTTCCTATGATCACCTTTTCCAGAGGTTCATCACTTTACTATGTATTGGTCTTGAATGAAAACTATGGAATTTCCAACATCATCCACAGACGTGCAATGTATGATTTTGCCATAACACATTGAAATAATATGCGGATGCTAGTCACAGATATTCGTAATTTTTTTCATAAAGTCTAATCTTGTGAAGAACATCTGTATACGTTGATTTTTGTGATGTAGAGGTGAAGAAGAAAAGTAAGCAAGAAATTGAGCAAAACATCGGATTTCACAAAGGCGATTTCTGTGTACTTCCCTGTTGATGAGTCACTCGTTGAGAAGCGTTAAGCTAGCCATGTGACAAAATCCCACTTAAATCGAAAAGCAGCTCAACTTCAAATCCCGTCTGCGCCTCCCCCGGTCCTCCGCAAGCGAATGTGTTGTCTAGTCTATAAGAAATGCCAAGCTTCAACATTTCTTTCCACTTCCAGGGCTGTCAACTAGCAGAACAACCAATGACTATTAGTTTGTCCATTGATGACAAACCTTTCACTAAAAACCACCGAGCATGCGTATCGTGAATTACGAATTTTGAAGCAGGAGTACAATAGGACATGAGAAAACGATAGATTTAGTCAACTGAAGCAATAAAGGTGGGATCGATAGAACCCAACTGGGAGCAGAGGAGATAATTTTTTTTAAGCTAGTAGCGGTAGGGAGTTATGATACGTAATTCAAGCCGCAATCAGCGGTTTTTAGTAATGGCTATAGGTGTTCTCTATTTTGTCTATATATGGAAAATGCTCCAAGAAGAGGGCTCGTTGATTTCATTACAAAAAGGTCCGCTGCCTGACCTATGACCGCGTCGAAGTCCTTTGCTCGAGATGCGCGACGAGCTTCAGAATTTAACAGGGGGCAGTCTGCGTGCAAAGAAAAGGCAGAAAATATTACGAAATGACGGGCAGATTGCAGCAACTTAATTACACGTCAGCGCTCTCTGTCGTATATTCGCAAGCCGGGGCTCGCAGAAAGTAAGGCGACATTAAGGAAAGGAGAGCAGATAATGAATATGGCTGCTTAACTTTAGAGCATTTAAACATTATAGACCGAATTACAGTCCTATACGATGGTTTGAGACTCTACTTCTAGGCAGCACAACGGATTTATGATATCGAGAGAAGCATCGTTGCAGGGTCGTAAAGTACCGCAGCAAACGTTAACTGATATTTATCAAAAATGGGTGAGAACACACAGCTCTCCACTGCACGAGCACATTCTCAATATTCGTTTCAAATTTCTCAATAAAATACCAGCTTAGACGGGTGAAAGATAAATAGTATTTGTAACAGAAAAAACAGAGGTTGAAGGCAATGAATATAAACTTTGTTTAGGCCGTTATGGCTGCATCGTGCTCGGGCAAGCACTAGTAATGTTTATACTCATTATGAATTGTGATTACCTCGTAGAGTATGTTATTAGGGAAACTTCACTTCCGTGATAAAACGAGTTAGGTAATGTTATTATCACGGAAGGACTCTGGAAACTTCAGCGTTCCTTGGGTTTTATGGACGATGGTCTCGATAGTGGCTTGGTCCCAGCCAGTTCTGAAAAAGCTCTAGTCTCATCTCGACGGGCGTATCACTTATGAGTTTACTGGTGGTGTTCCTTGGGACTTCAATCGATTATATTCTAGAAGTAGGCAGCAGATTTGCTACTAATAAGGAAGTATACTCTTTACCGCTAGGACGGCGTTCGTGTTTTTTCTCACGCCAAGACAGTATCTGTTATATTATCAGGAGACCTACGGAGCGCACTTTTCCATCAAGATGGGTCTCCCTGGTGGTATCTTTAAAGCTAACTACGTGAGGTGTTTGTTTGATGATGCGGGCGTGGTACGCGCATAATAATCCTGTTAATATTTTTATTGCGATATTCTTGTCATTAAAAAGTGGCGTCTAGGGGATACTCAATTTTTAGTTTATCGATTTTAGTACCGGGGCAAAATAATGAAGAATAGACCAAGGAGCATAATTTTTGTCACAGGTTACTAGGAAGTTTAGAGAAACCGTGTTATTCGATCAGGGATCTTTTGAACTCCACAGTTTTAGAAGGTAATAGTCCTCAGACGTTGATTAATCTCGTTCATGACAGGTTAGAGCTACTCTTCCACGGGAATTAAGGTTTATAGACAAATCTTCTTATAAGACAAAGAATTGATGCAAATCAGAGAAATGACAAAATTAGTTCTGTATAAGTGCCTACCCTCTTATAGTTTGTGTGAAGTGTAACTATTCACACGGCTTTATGTGGGAGCTCTCACGGATGTGTCTTTTATAGAAGGCTTCGCACGCAGGATGCTACTCATACAAGTGTTAAGAACAACTTCAGTTGGTCTCTTGTTTGTAGGTCCTATACTCGCCTCATTTAATTATGAGGATCGGGCTTTGTATTAAGAGAATTTGCGCAATTTAAAACTGGCTGGACTCGCGGCGAGAATAATGGGTGGCCTTGAAAGGCATCTAGAGCTGCGCTGTCTTTTGTGACACACACGCTTTTCGCTTTTAAAACGAGACATTGGCGTTTATGGGGTCAGGAGTGCTTCATTCTCAAAGGTGATGATGAAATTTAGTTGACGTTATTTAATGACCCAACCTATCGTTGGAAGACGGCCTTTAATGATCATATTAATCATAACGATTTACGTTTTATCAAATCGGCGTGTCAGCATGCAAAAATTGACACTTTTAGCTACTATATCACGACGGGGAGCAGTTCGAGCTGTCAGGACTTGTGTGTAATGTATACGCGTGTTCTAACACGATAAATGTATTCGCTTTTAAGTTGTTGAGAAGGAGAAATTGCAACTCCGTTCAATAAGTAGCGCGTCATATCGTAAAGGATAAGCTCTTTATGCGTAAAAGAAAATCACAGTTTATCCAATGACTGGCGTGCAACAGATGGAGATGTACTATCATGGCATATGTTATTCCTGCACATTATGCATGGCTGTTCAAGGTATAGGGACGTGTAATATATCGGTTACTTAGAAGAACGAAAGCCTTGTGCGCAGAATGTACTAGACCAGTAGTTAGGCGCATTTCAGAACTTAAGCACAAAGGAACCTAAAGTGTCATCTAGCTAATTAGCAGACAGCAGGGCGGTCAAGTGTAACAAAAGGTCCGAAGAGCCGTTTCGCTGAAGTGCAACAAGAACACAGAATGATAGGGTGCAGTATGAGGAAAAACGGAATTTTTCCATAAGGAACCAAGAAATACGCGGCACAAAAGGTGGGAGGAAAACCTTTACCTCACTGACAAGCTTTAAAAGAGATCAAAGAGAAGTATGATGAACAGGCAAAAAATAGCGTAAAAAATGCACAACATTGGGTTGATATTAGGTTCGGATTTCTCCACCGCTTTCAGTAGCTAAATTTCAATTGCTTAATTTATGAATTACTCGGCAATCCACAGGTATAAAAGATAAAAAAATAAATTGACAATTGAATTTTGGATGCACAGCCCCTCAGGCAGGGGTGAACTGCTGCAGTGGGAAAAATTAGGGTCACGCCACCGCTAGAGGCTGTTCCCGATTCAACCCTTCCTATCCGCTGCAACCTGCCATCACTTAGCACACCTCCAACTCCGCCCCAAAATTGTGCGGGGAGGACCGTATACAGCTCTGATTTAGCAACACAAAATGTCGGGTTCTTTTTTGGAGAAAAATTGTAGAGGAAAAACGTCTCTCAATTATAAAACGGCGCTTACCCCTACAAACACCACAAACAGTCAACTTCTACTACCACGATTTCCTAAAAAGCCCTAAATACGACATGAATAACGCGTTCGTTTTTAATCCTCAAGTAATTACATAAAAGGAAGATAATTTGTTATCTTTTAGCAAAAAAAACTGTTCGTTCTTTTCCTTCTTTAACACATAAACAGTTGTTGGATTTTGGTGTCTCCCGTATAGCCGAAACGCGAAAGTGGTGCACTTAGCGACGGTCTTGCCTATACAACAGAATATTACATAAAATAAATGAAAAATTCATAGTGCCCAACTATAGCAAAAGAGGCTGGAATGGAGGTTCATACGGCTTAGGCCGCCTACACTGGACGAGGAAGGAAAAAAACTCGTCAATCAATCCGTCGATTTCACATGAACTGACAATTTTAGCTTCGTCTTTTCACATCAACCAGAAAGAACAGTTTTAGAGCAATTAGGGAGGCGGTCGAAGCCGTAGGAAGAAGTAGGGTCCCGCACGCAAGTAATGAAAAGGTTACTGAATCTGTAAATGAGAATTAGTGGCTTTAGGAGTTTAAAAACTCGGAGTTTCTCTAACTATCTTTTACAAAACTGCAAATATTGATTACTTGCTCTTGAAATCGATGACTGCTCTGAAGCTCTCATTGGAAACTATGCAATAGTCGGAGTCTAAGGGGTGAACGCGCAGAAATTCCGAATGAACATATGGTCTAGAAACGCTTACCAGGAGTTAGCAAAGACCCAAAGAGTAGCATTTATACTCCAGACAAGTTCTGTATCAAGTACATACGTACTCAAACGGTCTTGAAGAAATAGGCCTACGTTGCACTTTTTCTGGAGTGTTGAAAGCTTTCCGACCTTCTTTCTGAAAGCCGCTCTGCATAAATTACCCGCCTGGGTTCGCAAACTTATTTTGCGAGTGTAAGTCGCGTCGCCATTCAGCGCCGGGTGCGTCACTTCTCCGCCAAACGAGTCTACTTGAGAGAAAGTCACGTCATGCCCATTTTCTGGAAAAGAAGTCAGACTTCGTGGGCGGGACTATTGAAGAACCAAGGCTCACGAGAAATCTTTGGATGCTGAGCTTTAGGTAAAAGACGCGTTAGGCTGAGAACGGAACCAGGTCTCGAGCTTCTAGAGCTAACAGGGACGTTATTTCAACACAGATGCAGATATAACACTTTCACCGGTGGAGGCAGGGAAGTTTGCTCATCACGACGAAACGCAACAGATAACAAACAACAAATGAATGAGAATGTGAGTCAATTCCACTCCGTTTCTTGCCCTATTTTATGGCCCTTTTTAACTCTGCTCTGCTCCAGTTCCTGTTTTCATTACGTTTTCGTTCAGATTCACACTTTTTCATGTCTCTGGCAATTCAGGTAAATATTAAATTATGTATGTGGTAACGTGCCATAGCTTGCCTTAACGGATATGCACCATTTCAGTTTTTATCGGAAAGAAAACATTAGCATGCGATTTACATTAAGAAAATACTGACAAGGGAAGGATACCAGGTCGAAGTGGCCATTTGTAACGAGACCTACTCCACTAGTTGTGTTTTTAGACGCTGATCTCGAATCTGTTCTCCAAACTTCTCCATCTGCGGAACGGTTCTCTGGAACGTAGTTATGAAGCGAAATAGTGCAGTGGCACGCAAGCGTGAGCCGAGCTCGGCTATTGCTTTTTTAGGAGAACAATTTGTCTTGAAGAATCTCATTATGCCATAAGCCCATCAGCGACTGCCTATCCTATCAAAATGGCGGTAGAGCTCAACAACTATGCCGTGGCCATCTATTTGCCGTTTCCATTCGGTCGTGTGTGGCCCAGATTTTCAACTTCAGGTCAAAGGTTTAGATTTGGACCAAAAGTCCTCGGAAGGGGTAGTCTGACACGCTGAACAAGAATATCATATCTGTTCGGCACGAAAGTGCTTGACATGTGTCGGCACGAAAGTGCTGTCACGAGCGCTACGAGTACCAGAGACGGTCATTTGCAAATGACGCGCATAGTGTTCGAAGCTCTTCGCCAGCTCTATCCACTTGTAGATAGGCAGTCGCTGATCTTTAAATAATGTTCTCAAGAAAAGCAAAACTGAGAACTCGCCAAGAAATCGATCTCACGACCTCTTGTTCGTCGGCCCGGGCCGCTGCCACTGCACTATCTCGCTTCATAACTACGTTCAGAGAATCGTTTCGCAGATTTGGAGAGCAGATTCGAGATCAGCGTCCAAAAACACATCTAGTGGTGTATGTCTCGTTACAAATGGCCACTTCGACCTGGTATCCTTCCCTTGTGAGACATGCGATAAAAGTCATTACAATTTTAAACGCGTAATATTTCTCGCAATGAATAGAAGTTCTATTACTAACCTAACAATTTTTTGATTGAACGTATCTAAGTTTAATGCATTCGAGCTGCACTAATAAACATAGTTTTTCTAGAGGCAAGACTCGATCGACTGGTGCTTTTGTTTCTCGAAAATTGGATAAAAAATGTGAAGAGGGACCATAGTGAAGAAAAAGCAAAAACACTATGGAAACATAGGAGTTTCCTTCTGAGCTCGATCGCGGTACAATAGAGAGACGAAGCGCTGCGCGGAGAGGGAAAAGGCGCGAGAGCGCGCAGTGTGGAAGGAACAGACGAAAAGTATACTCGATATCGGTGAGTTGGGGTGGGCGTGTCACCGGAAGTGACGTGCACTTGATAGAAACTATGTGGATAAGCTGCTTCCAACATACATCGCTGGATATCAGCAAAGCATGCTGGCAACAGCTTATCCACGCACTTCTATCAAGTGCACGTCACTTCCGGTGACACACCCACCCCAACTTTCGGATATCGCTACCATTAATAGGCGTGGCAGCGATCGCAGCGGTGAAGCGAAGACATTAGCTGAAGTGTCGTGTCCTTGTAAGTTGCGAAAGTAATATCACTATAGTGATTAGTGCTTTGCTAATTCACTCGAGAAGAGAATTTCTTTGGAATCCTTGTCGCGACCCGTGCCTTTAAGAACTGATCCGTTCGTCACCACAACTGCATGGGCGTGGCTCTTATACTTCCTACTTTAGAAGCATTGTATTTCGAACGAATTGACACTTGAATGTATGGATTGCTAGATAAGAAAGGCTTTTTTCAAGTGGGTACGAGGCAACCAGACAGACGCCTGCCAACTACGACAGCAAAATACTTCCGATATCTACTTATCTTTAGTACACCGAGTGGGAAATCCGTTACGAATCGCCCTCAAAAGCACCGTAGAACTTCGTCCGGAAGCTCGCCTGAACGCAGAGAGTTCTCCGTCTAAGTGATTGGTTTTCATTTTCAGTGAGAAAATTTGCAGATAGAAAAGTTATCGGCAGGATGTAATAATTGAAAGATACACGGTGAAATGATAAAGATGAGTAAAGAGAAGGTGAAGGAGGTGATGAAAAAAGAAAAGAATGAATCATTTCTGGAGATTTGCCTTTCAGACGACCACAGAACAATGGCTGAAGAGGACAATTCATCTATGATGCATCTACATATTTGGCGTCATCACATAACGCTTACTTTAACATAAATCGTCAACAGCGTTTCCTGGTCGGAGGAAATGCATGCAATACAGGCTAGAACGAAATTTGAACGCTTACCTTGCCAGGAACGAATACCACAGCGGGCGGCTCTTCCCGTGTGGAAGGTGAATTGAAACACGGGGACCCACTGAAAATATTCAATGAAAATAAGAGCACGAATAAGAGCGTTTGGGCTCACCTGGGCGTTTCAGGCTGTTCTCCCATCGAAATGAGCTGCATTTGACTTTCGTTCGTCCTCAGATGCACGTAGTCGGGTGGATCGCCAAAAGGCATCTGAGCAGTTCAAATCTCTGGCAACCGTCCAACCCCTTCACAGGAAATGCAATCCACTCAATTGAGCGCGCCATGGCACGCGATGAGAATTAGGGATGAATTAGCCGGATATTCGATAAAATGAATCATCGCTCTAGCTGAGGACAGACACATTTCAACGAACGCTCACATACTTCTTAAATCTTACGAGGTTGTTCCCAGATGGGCGACGATGGAGGGGGCGATGTAGGCGAGACCGAAAATTTGTTGTGAATGATTGGCTGTAATTGTGCTCGCCCACGCCGTTTATATTCCTTGGGATTTGACACCACGGTGATTATTCACCCTCATAGAATAACTCTTTTATGGGGGGCCACTTTTGAGAAGGCAGCAACAATAAACCAATTCGAATTAGGCGGAATTCACTTGTAGCGTTCTCTGACTGGAACATGTCGCTCTAGAATTCCCAACATTTTCAGTGAGATTCTCGGGTCGTATTCTGAGCATACTCGGCAAAAGAGATCCAGCTCTTCAGAAGAGGAATACCTGGCGCTCACCACACATGAGACTCTTTCTTGTGATCACACTCAGTTACTGATCCACTTTTTCCTCGTTCCCCCTCTCCGCACAAGAATTGAGTGATGCTAACAAGGGGGGGGGTCTTCCTGCGCAAGCTGCGCTCTTTCAAAACGGTTTCTTGCAGAGACCCATGTAGAGAGCACATGACCACGTTCATTTCGCTTAAAGGCCTTCAGGCAGTGCAAAAATTAACTTTATGGTACTGCTCAATCCCCCGTGGTGACCAAATTTTGTATTTGCATTTGGGTTGGCGCCAACGGCTTGGTGCTGGATGGTGCTAATTGTAAGTATCCAAATTAGATGTCATATTCATGATTAGGGCTATACTGATTCCAAAAGTAGCCATTCTTGAATGCACAATTTTGTCGCCGTGGGGATCGAACCATTGAGAGTATCGTTACACACTTCACCACCAACATGCGTCCCTACATTATGCAGGTAACCGTTCTGAAAAAGCGTGGCTTGCCTGAAAGACCCTCTTTGAAAGACGGTTATAAGAACCCTCCAAATCGGCGCCGCTTTCAACAGCAAATAATAGCAGGGTTTCAGCAAAATTGCTTCATAGAATGCTCTAATGGTCAACAATGGCACGTGGTCTGAAGCTGTCAACATTGAAAAGTGCTATCCGCAAGTTCAGAACCTTTCTAAGTTCACTGAAGGATATCCAATGAAGCTCACCTGCCAGAAATTCAGGCAAGCGGGCTCTTTTCCACCAGGCAAGGTGCTCTTTCCGATACAATATTCAAAAAAAACATTAGCTATGGACCATTGCGGTGTGTAGTGACTTCGTGGGGCGAGGTGCTGGTGCCACGGAACGCGAGATCGAAGCCTTTGCCGGTGAGGAAAGCCCTCCTTCGTTAAAGGGCCAACTGCCTGACAGCAGGTTGTCGCGCAACTCAAGTAGAGATTAATAGCCTGACAGGCGCCATGAGACCTTGCACTGGAGGAAGAGACATTTTTCCACTCCCGCGTTCAATACTAAATACGTAAAGTTTCAACCTAATTTTAGTTAGATCTTTTTTTAAATTTTTTTCAAAGGTAGCGCGTTTTCGACGTTTGAACTCATCGAGATTCCCAAACCATTTGCTCTCATGCGTAAATCTTTTGAGCTCTGCTCATTCCCGCTAATTGAAAGGGTTCAGGTCAGTGAGTCCACATGAGGATTACTCAGAGCTCTGGAAAGTGTCCACCAGAGATTGGTCAAGGAATTTGCTCAGCTGCTTCGGAATTGGCAATTATAATATAATAATATTTCTTTGCACTCGCTGGCGATTAGGAACGGCTTTATATATTGGAGATTGTGAGGCTTATGAACGAGACTTGCTTTACCTATCGAGGGACATTGCGATTATTCGGGATTGGAGGCTCATGTATGTACCTCGTCGCCGTGTGCACTGTAAACTTAGCTGATGCGCGTAATGACCAAAGTGATTTTTTGCTACCCCCCCCCTCCCCTCCACATGCAGTGCCAAATTAACAAGCAGAACCATTAATCTCCAAAAAAACCTTGGTAATGAGTCGCTTAACGACCTCGAATTTGAAGGCTTGATTCCTTTGCATCTTTAGGCCAGATTCGGCCGTCCATTGCAAAAAGTTCGACGAGAGGGACCGTATCTGGCCAGCAGAAGGTGGGTCGTAAGCTCAGGGATTAGGGGCAGAATTTGGAGGCATAATGCTCAACAATAGAACGTCTGCAAACAGATTCACGCGGAGAGCTCCTGATTCTTCCAGATCGAAGCAAAGTGGATGAGAGCGTGGGGAATTTCGCGGATTGACTTCTGAGGAAATATGGAAATATTAGAAAATTTCGGCAGATGAAAGGTTTTCGTTACAAAAATCCGAAATGATTTTCAGCACACATTATGATCATGAGTTTTCAACAGTTCTTATCGTCAATAACACAGGAGGTGTTTTCAAAAACCAAAAATCGGTCCTCATCCCACCCCACCCCCATTCCAAGGCCCCAACGGGACATTTTTTGATCACGCTGATCCCTCATTTTTTTGCCTCAGAGATCTGCCAAGGGAAATCTGAGAGCCTGCACGTGCGTAAAAAAGTACAAGGCGATTTTCGAGAGGTTCAACATTAGGCTGTTTCACCATTTTCTGAAAAGAAAATAATTTGCGATACGAGGCAAAAGTCAAGGCAAAAGTCTCTTAAAGGCAAAAGTCGGGCTCAATAAGGGGGTATTATGGCGATTGAAACTGAGTATAGAGATGCGAAGTGGAACGACAGTGGAGAAAAAACTGAGAAAAACCGTCGACAAGGCCGTTAACAAAACCCTCTTTCCCACTAGCAGTGAAGGAGGCTGGCTTGGGAAAGAGGCACGTACAAACAAGTTTTCTGGAGATGTCAGTCGTTCTATCGGTTGATACGGCAATCAACCTAGCTGATTTCACACGTTATGCCAGCCACGCACCACTTCCGGAGGTGGGCGGTCCTGGATTGACCAGGCGGCCCTGGATTGAAACCGAACGCCCCGGGGGCCTTAACGGGTTTTTCAAGGTGGGAAGTTGCTGCAATGTGTGCAGCTACCCACATACAACCTCCAGGCACGGGAATTACTTCTCTAGCGTGCCTGAGCCCGACCTTTGCCTTTAACTAAAGAAGTGCGCATTTACGCAGTGACTTTCACGTCACTTTTGAAGTTCGGGAACTCTTTCGGTGTGAGAGAAACTTAGGAGACATATCGCGCGCTTTCACAAAGCACGCGCCGTAGCCGCGAGCTAATAATTGGAAACCAGTTCTACTGAACATGAATGCATAAACACTACCAAGTACATACGGTAACTATGCACAGTAGGCAAGGACGCTTAGAGTATTCTCCGATGGGGTGGTTCGCGAGGTTGAAGTCATCACAAAGGTCGGTCGACCTGAGTTGTAAGAGAGTAGTTACCGTTCCGAAAAACTACAGTGGGGCCAGGAAAAAAAAAGACATTTTGGTCAGGTCGCACAGGGTAGGTTAACGGCCAAACTTCGCCGGAGATCTTATTTCCTTGTCGCAGAAGATTGCCGTCGTTTGAGAGCCAGTTCTTACGAACCATTATTCTCCCAAAATGTCCTTCTATAAAGTACACGCAGGCCTCCTTCACTACCCTCACCGTCTTCAGAATATGACGTCATCTGTCACCGTCGTCGAGCTCAGGGAGGCCTACAGTAACTGCTTCAGCCTGAAGCTCTTACATAATTTCTTGGATCGATTCAACGTGGGATAGTTTCCTAGGGACATTAGCTCTAACTATGCAAACCCCCGGAGCCCATCGTAACGGTACACGATCAGTCGAGAACCCCATTGAGCTCGACCAGAGCACCATGTTTCCGGGGCAACTTTTTCTGATGCCGTCCACGTAGATGGCCACTATGAAGATTTTCTTATGAAATGAAATGCACTCTTCAATTCTAAGTTGGGATGCGTTACTATTCTTTGTCTGACGCCGGCAAAGTATGATTTAAATCCATTCAGTCTGGACAAAATGTCTTTTTTTATTGGCCCTCCTGTACATTTGGGCAGTAATTCTCCGATTCGTTTATCTAATGCTTCAACGGGAGGATAAGATTTGAAGAAACCTCAGTAGACTTGAGTCCTATTTCCTGAAAGCTATTGAATCGTGGGAAGTGCGAACTTGAAGAGTGGACTGCCGAAACAGGCCTAAGGAATGAACGACTGTATACTATGCGTTAACCGAATTAAGTTGATACCAATCTCGGTGGCTTAAGCAGAAGCAGAAGGCGATTATAATCATGTCGAGATTAATGGAGTCGTTCATGGACTATTCACATCACCGATTGTAAAAGAAGTTAATACAAAACTCCGTGAGTTTCAACATATTCGTACCTGTTATGAAAACTGAAGTGTACATGCTTTTTACTTCATTCGCAGCGAAAGTGATTTTTTTTTTGCTTTTTCGTGATCATTGTGTGTTCTTGTGAACAAAAATCTACTGCCATCCATACAGTTACGTTTATGCTTTCATCATTGCCGAATAATTTTATGAGATTCAAAGTTGTTTGTGCATTTCTAAACAAACAATAAGCACGACCGCAGGGCTGAGGTGGCGCGATTATTACGAATCGCTCATGTCCCACGCGGTCAAAATGCCGACATACGCGATCGCCAAGTGTTAATCATTATGCACTAGGTACATCTTTATATTTTCGATGTGCAAAAACTTCAAAATGATGATAGTAATGAGTTTGAAGAAGGGAGACGTTATATAAGGACAAGTGGCTCCCCTAAGTCAAAAATTTCAAATTATTTTTCGAAATGTACTCTCCAGTGAACGTTTGGTTTTAATTTTCAGCAGTTCTAGGTGATCTGGCATGAATATTGTATCCGTTTATCACTAATATGCCTAGCACACGTGCGATAACACTCATTTGGCGCACCCATTTCGTGAGCATGAAGTCCCTTTGCGCCGTGAATGTATGTGTCCACATCAACTTACCCCTAGGATTAGGTTTCAGCGAAGTTGGTGGTTAAAGCTGTTTCGGTTAGGCACTAGACGCTCTCACGAAGTATGAGGCAGTGATGGGTAACTGGTGCCCCAGGCCCTACCTGTCACCGTCATGAAGGTTAGCACCGTGTTATAAAGTGTCAGTTCATCGTCTAACTGTAATCGCTTACATTCCAGTGGCAAATCGAGCAAAGCTGACACGAACCTCGAGAAATTCAGACTCGTTGTTTAGTAGGAAGAATTCGATTGATGAGAACAGAGACAGAACGAAACGGCAACCTGTAAGATCATAAAAAAGCATCACATAGCCCTATTGAAAGCAATAGAGAGAGAATGCGGAGCATTTCAATGAAAAAAAACTGAGCAAAATTAAATATGTCGTGGTCCAAAAGATCAGTTTTTCGCAGTGCTGCTCAGTGATTAGAGGATCAGATCGAAGTGCGTTCTCTGAATGTCGAGCTCCTCTGGCTTGACGCCAAACAGAGTATCGGATGACAAACAGGAAAATAAACTATGGAATCACGAGGTTTCCATTGGCATTGTGGTTTAATAAGAATGAAACCGTGAGCTCACTAGTGAGTTATTGATGAGACAAAGCTTGCTAGTTCACAAGAAAAAAAAGGACGTTCTCAGATTTGTCGTGATAGGGTGCTTCATAAGCGTTCCTGGTCATAGTAAATTTACGAGAGGGAAAAAGAAGACCTGGAGCCGTGCCAGACGCTTACACGAGCCGCTCCTAGATTCATACGCTCCCTCGACGTCTCCGACCTGCAGCGGATCGATTCTTCCTCGTGCTGGCGCCTCAGCACATGGAAGTCAGCCACATGTGCGCAGTAGCTCCCGAACATCATTCATAATATCGCTTAATTGACCCCTGAGCACGACTCTAATCACATAACGCAGCGCATCTGGGAAAATTCTGCACATCAAATTGGCAGCGATAGTAGCAGAAATCGAGAACTCGGCTCGGATCAGCCGTCGCTTCGTGTGGATGTCAGAGTTTTACAATTCACATCTCGCACAGCACAGCGTGCTTTGGATCTCGTACCACTTGACTCACAGGCTCCTAACCAGGGTCAACCGTCCGTTCGAACTGTTCGAACGAAGGGGTCGCATTTTGGTCGGAAGGGGGTCGCAATTTCGAGGACTGCCAGCCACAGGCGCGTGCGTGGCGTATCCGAGGGCAAGACTTGCTTTAACATTCGTATAATTATATGCTATACGAAGTTATTACGACTTTGATCAGCTCCCAAAAAGTTGCAGGAAAAAATATTAGGTCGGTCCATAAGTCTTGCAACAAACTGGCCGAATTTTGAATTTAATATTTTCATTATCTTTTTGTTCCATTCATCCGGCATGCTACCCTCCATCAATATCTACAACCTATTGCCAACACACTAGTAGCTGCTCGATGCCTCCCTTGTAGGACTCTACTGAATTCTGATCGAAGAAAGATCAGATGTCGATTTTGACATCATCATAGTTAGGATGAGCTTTCTTCTCTAGGAGATGGTTTGGAGAGGGGAGCAGAAGGGCATTTGCCTCGAGGTCAGGGCTATAACGTGAATACGGAAGAACTCTCCGTCCCAGAGTCTCGAAATTTTCCTGAATTTTCTTAGCAAGAGGTTTTTCAACGGTGTCATACAAAAGCAAACTTTGCCTTGTTTTTCTTTCGTATTAAAAGCGTTGCATTCGAGCTGTGGATAGTTGACTTTCGCGTTGACTGCGACATCTACACGGAGGGGTTTCCAGAGCTTAACTCCTCCCGTGTCCACCAAAAATCCGAGAAGGCCCTACTTGGACGAGGTTGAACTTAAGCAATAAGATCTCCCGAAGCGTTTGAGCTGGACTACCGCCGCTTGTTCATTTGTTAGTAAACTGTACCCACTCCTCATCTTCGGCAAATGTGATGGATGGTCAATCGTAGAATCCCTAGTAAGTCGACTTGAACATAACGGTGTCAGATCGTGTTTGGAGCTGAATCGGGCTCAAGGCACGTGGGGACCAAACTCTACATTTTCGGATCTTCACAAGTCTTTGGAGATGCCACAGTGCTGTCTCCTTGTCGCATCGGAATCGCTCTAGCAAATGATCGATACTCTATCCAGATCCCTTTTCAACGCCGTCAGATATAGCATCGTGATTGTCAGTCACAGGGTGGTTGGAGTGTGGGTTATTTTCAAATAAAAAAAGTCAACGCTGAGCAGAGTGAAGCGCCGTTGCACTGTGGTTTGAGAGAGCTGCCCTCGCCTATCTTCTGGCCAATCCTTGGTCTAGCATGACTTGCGGAACATTCCAAGCAGTACTCGTAAAAATTAAGGGCATCGAGAGCCCTCTCGCGAAATCGGTGTAATATCCATAATAAGTAAGCAGACAACGAGCTGGACCGTTGGCTGAAATTGCAAAGGTTGATGCTACGTCAGGAAATATGTTGCGGATTTTCAGGAGTTCTCCCTAAAATTTCTATAGCATTAAATGTAGTTTGTTGCAAGACTTATGGACCGACCTAATATTATGGGCCTTCAAAGTTGAAGGTGCGCCTTCTTAGAATTTTGGGTTTTCCACTTCTAACAGAAGTACTTTCCGGAGAGTTAGGCAATCCTTGTAGTTTTCTGAAGCGCACCTCAGGCACAATCAAAATCTACCTCAACAAGTCAAAAAAGTACGTCCCAAGAAAGTTATTCCCCTCTAAATTTTTTCTTCGCCGCGTCCCGTTCTTCCAGCGCCCGGGTGATACCTGCCGCGCTCCAAGGCTGACGCCGCAACGCAGACGCTTTCTGCGGCGGCGCAGACGCTTTCTGGCGCAACGGATTCATGTCTAGCACTCTTATTAACAAAAACAGGGGGTCGCAACTGGACCCCCTCGAGAGCTAGGGGGTCGCAAAAATCCCGAAAATGTTCGAACGTGACCCTGCTCCTAACTCCAAAAACTCCAACGGGCAAGGTGTACCTAACTACGGGAGTTGGCAAAATATCATTGAAAATACAGATAAATTCCAAAACTTCTGATTTTGATTACCGGAAGATTCTGGAGGGCTGTCAATCTTCTTCACAAGATTCCTCTATATTTTAAGGAAAGATAGTATTACCTCCCAAAATCTCACAAAAGCTTCCAGTTTCTGATCTAGAGAGCTATTACACGTTGCTACTTCCGCAAGCACGACCCCTACCCTCCAAAAGCATAACACACGACCTCTTCTTTCTCATCCCTTTGCTCCTGGCACAACGAACAGTTGGCCATGAAGGGCTGACGATGAGTTACTCATGGTAGGCATGCCGTCAGCTTTATCGTGAACTTTTACTCCTTATTTGGCCGACATTTCCAAGCACTAACAAGGGAGGTCGTTCAGGGTGTGCCAAGCTTTTTCAAAATGGTTTCTTGCATGACATTGGGGCACATATGGGGACCACAGAAGCATGGTTCATTTTTCCTGAACGGCTCTCTGAATACCAGAAAAGGGGTCCCTAGTTCGATTCCTCGTGGTGACAAGTTTTTGCATTTCGTGTTGACGTTTCCAAATTCGCGCAAAATGGAGTTAGCATGAATAATTAGTACCAAATTCATGATTAGGAACGTCAGTAACCCTTACAAATAGACTTTGATTGAAAAACTGGTGAAAAAGGTGTGACTAGGGACCCCCTTTTCTGGTATTCAGAGGGCCGTTCAGGAAAAATTAACCATGGTTCTGTGGTTCCCGCATGTGCCTCTATATCATGCAAAAGACCGTTTTGAAAAAGCTTGGCACACCCTGAAAGACCTTCCTTGTAAGTTCACGAGTACTATATTTTCGTAATTGCATAAAAATACTAGTCGATTAGGATGACAGAACTGAATTGCGCTACATTTAGTCAGTTATGAAAAGAGCGATTTACTGTACACTGCTATTAGCCGAAAGGTCGATTATCTCGCTGCATACCTCCTGGGTCGGCAAATGTCGAAGCAAGCGGCGCCGCTTACTACGCGCACCTTCCGCTGTTTACGTTTGTTCAGTTCCTGGTTCGTCGTGTCATCTAGGTCAGTAGAGCCTTCTACGCCTTCAGGGTAAGTTATTAGTGCCGAATTCCTTTTTGGATACAACAACTGAACTATTGTTATTCATCGAATGCCCTTTCGGTCATTGTATACACCCAATTGTGGTAACCCTTGACCACTGTTGCTAGAGATACGCGCGAAGAGAGAAAATTTCTTTACTTCCACGAAGTAAAATTCTTTTGAAGGGTTTACGACAAGACCGTTACTAATGTAATGCTATCCCAACACTTTCTGAATACTATAAGGCTTTTGCTTGTATTCTAACTTTGGTTTGCGAAGAGGTGGTTTGGTGAACAGCCAATACCATCAGCTTCTAGAAGCGTTAGTGCACAAACCAGTCTAATAGGCTTACATTCAGAAACTCGAAGTCAAGGATCCAATGGTAACATATGTATGGGGTTGCGAGAAGAAACTCCTATTGAAACAGATGCTTCAGCTAATATCATAGGATTCATGAGCTTCATTGTGTAATACGTTCTTCAATTGCTGTTGATATGAAACTCTTCAAAATCTTTTATGCGACGACGTTTCGGGCCTTAAGCCCTTCCTCAGGTCTACAAATACAAACATGCTAATTTTACATCAATCAATCAACAATCGATCTAGATGTGACCAATACAATACATTGGAAAACGAAAAAGCCTCAACAACTGACCAACTTAGGAAAATTTGGGTTAGGGGCGGGTTGGTCCGGGAGCTTCAGGTATTGCTGCAAATGATGTGGGATGAGGATGGAAAGGGCTACGTGAAAGGGGCTCACCTCTCTTGCTGCTGCTCACTCGAAATGAAATGGGACAGTCAGATGAGGGTTGGCAAGGGTAGGGTAGTGTTACTTTATACCTTGCGATTTAGTGTATGTCACGTAGCTTTCATTTTCTCATCTCACTATGTAGCGAGCAATTCCATGGCCGTTCGCAGTTCTTCTCTGTTGCTAATTTGTGGGCTTCTTCTTCTTCGTAATTCCAATGTCGGGCTTTTATGCTCTCGTGATAAACATGCTTGAGGTTGCGGGAATCGAGTCTCAGCATTTCATGGCCGGAGAACGCCCTGTTCGAAGAGCAGGCTGGGGTCTTTGACGCAGCACGTCATTGGTAAACAAAGCTCGAGCGAGACGGTGATGATGGGGGGGGGGTTGGGGGTGTTGGTCCGGGTCCTGTGAAACCAAGTCCGTTTTAAACACAAGAAAGTTTTGACCTGCCGGTGAGAGGAAGATAAATGGGCAGTGATAATATGAAAAGATCCCACAAACTAACAACAGAGAAATCCAATGAATATTACGCTACATTAGGAATAGGAAACTTAAACTACGTGTCCGTGCTCCAAACGGATAGCTTCCCACACACCCATTTTTTTTTCCCAAGCCCCCCTTTTTATCCCCTGAACCCCCTGGTCGCCCGCCCCCAATATTTGGTCCCAAATTCCGAAGTTTGAGAGCAAAAAAAAGTTTGTAAGAGGGTGGGGGGAAAGGCCCCGTTCCCTTTCACGTAGCCCTTTCTCTATTCATTCCACCTATTTATGCTACCAATGCGTTCAATACTGCTACGGGATGCAGATTCGCTCGCTTCATGGGTTTGGGTGCATCTTTATCCTAGAAATGATGTAGCATGTAAGGGGTGTTCTCGTGTTCGCTTTCATGTGTGTAATTGCCACGTCTGATCGATTGTTATGTAAAAGACATGTTTAATCTGAGACTAGGGCAGCTTAGGCACGAAACGTCGCCGCATAAAAAGATCTTGAAGAGCTTCATACTATTAAGTCTTGCAACTAAGTACACTTAATGCTATAGAATTTTAGCGAGAACTCCTGAAAAAATCCGCAACATATTTCCTGACGTAGCATCAACCTTTGCAATTTCAGCCAACGGTCCAGCTCGTTGTCTCTGCTTACTTATTATGGATATTACACCGATTTCGCGAGAGGGCTCTCGATGCCCTTAATTTTTACGAGTACTGCTTGGAATGTTCCGCAAGTCATGCTAGACCAAGGATTGGCCAGAAGATAGGCGAGGGCAAGCTCTCTCAAACCACAGTGCAACGGCGCTTCACTCTGCTCAGCGTTGACTTTTTTATTTGAAAATAACCCACACTCCAACCACCCTGTGACTGACAATCACGATAATATAAAGTCTGGCGGCGTTGACGAGATGCGCTTGAGAGAGTAGTTATCGATCCTTTTTTGTGGTTGGGTGGTTTGTTTTGTCGTGGGTGATGGGGTTTCTAGCGGTATTCGCGGTATGTTTGCTGCGAGTGCAAGGAGACCAGCACTGTGCATTTCCAAAGACTTGTGAAGATCCGAAAATGTAGAGTTTGGTCCCCACGTGCCTTGAGCCCGATTCAGCTCCAAACACGATCTGACACCGTTATGTTCAAGTCGACTTACTAGGGATTCTACGATTGACCATCCATCACATTTGCCGAAGATGAGGAGTGGGTACAGTTTACTAACAAATGAACAAGCGGCGGTAGTCCAGCTCAAACGCTTCGGGAGATCTTATTGCTTAAGTTCAACCTCGTCCAAGTAGGGCCTTCTCGGATTTTTGGTGGAACACGGGAGGAGTTTATTTATTTATTTATAACTATTGTACAGGATGGTAGGAACGATTAATTACAGAAATGGCGAACAATTATCTTTGGTGGAAGAAGGCGTAATAAGTTAAGCTCTGGAAACCCCTCCGTGTAGATGTCGCAGTCAACGCGAAAGTCAACTATCCACAGCTCGAATGCAACGCTTTTAATACGAAAGAAAAACAAGGCAAAGTTTGCTTTTGTATGACACCGTTGAAAAACCTCTTGCTAAGAAAATTCAGGAAAATTTCGAGACTCTGGGACGGAGAGTTCTTCCGTATTCACGTTATAGCCCTGACCTCGAGGCAAATATGCCCTTCTGCTCCCCTCTCCAAACCATCTCCTAGAGAAGAAAGCTCATCCTAACTATGATGATGTCAAAATCGACATCTGATCTTTCTTCGATCAGAATTCAGTAGAGTCCTACAAGGGAGGCATCGAGCAGCTACTAGTGTGTTGGCAATAGGTTGTAGATATTGATGGAGGGTAGCATGCCGGATGAATGGAACAAAAAGATAATGAAAAATTAAATTCACAATCAGCTAGTGTTGTAAGACTTATGGACCGACCTAATACATTTTCACTTGAATTTCCGAAAAAATCGGAGATGTTCTACACCTTGTTGCTGAACTGAAGCTTGCAAGGAATTTTCATGACCTCACAGTGCTTTTATAAGTTTTTGGTTCTTTAACCCATTGGCGACATTGCGGGTCGATGTTGGGGACGCAGCATAGAGATAATTCTTCTACGCAAGATTTTTAAAATTATTATAATGGCACATTAATCAGGAAGGCGTTGTAGTACCTTATGGTAATCGTGGCCCATGCATATCTTTCCTAAATAATGTTTTACATAAGCGGTGCTAAAAAGTGATTTTTGTTGTTAATTTTTATAAGTGTAATATTTTTTTTAATTTATTTTTAAGTGTGTTATTTTTAATGTGTTATTTTTAAGTGTATACGGCTGGCTTCTTGCTTTCAGTTAGCTAGAGGGCTGGTACAACTTCTCACTAGAAGAGAACGGGATTCGACCCTATTTGCCAATTCTGGAGTGGAAAATTGAAGTTCTCCTCGCTTGCTCCGAAATCCACCCTGGGCCGAACGAAAAGATTTACGCTCATTTCGGGTGCGATCGGGAAAGTTTTGAAAACGTGCAAAGTCTCAACAGTGTCTGCTTTGAGATTCAACATTTTTGGTGCCAGTAGTTTGGTGCATTACGACGCATTTTTTGAAAATATAAAAAATCGCATTGTCGCCAATGGTAAAGTGGAAAACAATATGGAACAAAAATCATTTTATGAGCTCAGGAGCGCAAATGCATTCGTTTATACTGAATTTGGCCCCATTGCTTGTCATGACGTGTCGTTTGTGTTCTATTTACATGTTGTTGAGCATGTAATAAATATGACGAAGACTGCATTCCAGAGATTGCTCCTATAGGAACCGAAAACAGGACCTCCAGCTCTTAAACTTGAGTTCGCAGTGAAAGATGAAGGCAGAGACAGAACATAGTAAAGAAAGCGATGCAACACGCTACCCCTGTGACATAAGCGGATCACCCCACTAATTCGCCGTTCAGACCGTTTTCAAACACTGCATGTCATGAAAATCAGCTGTGTATAGTGATATGTGGCGAGGCAAGGTACGACGATACCATCACCACACCTGAAAAAGAACCAAAAACGATATGTCCGTTTTTCCTTCACACCTACCTACGATCCTGTAAAGCTCGAATTCCTTGATATACGACACACATTCCTTTTCTTAGATAAATTTTGGATTTTAAAAACGACTTCGCTAATTAGAATTTATTCAAGCTAATAAAATAAATTGCCAGTACTGTACACTTTTTATCGCCTGCCCGCGTAAACCCATGCTGGTTCAAACACCTGATGACATTCGCGGCAACTATGTATGTCCACACTTTCAGCCTCCTAGCTTGCGGCAACTATGTATCCCACACTCGATTCACATTCTTTTGCGCTACATGTTCGATGTTCTCCCATCTTTTTGGAATCCCACGTGCTTGCAGAATACCATATTTCCTCTATTGGCAGAGTTTTCCGAACCATACGAAAATATCTGATCATTTTATTTCTCATTTTCTTTCCACTGGCGCAAACACGTAAACAAATGAGTAATAGAAGCCAATACAAACCCACTCGTGTGGCAGGAAGTGTGTTCTCACTGAAAAAAAACTACGTTTAAAATAATTTTGCCAAAAAAAAGAAAACACTATAGCAAAAAGTGAAAACTGTTTTTTATTGCTATCACACCCATCCTCGCCGCAAACTTGACAATACATCTCCCGATAAGTTTTAGCACGGGCCGAACGTCAGTGGAACTATTGTCGCATAGCAGTGATTTCGACATGCTATGCTCAAACTCCACGGATTTGTTGTGAGGTGCGACCGCTCTCGCAGAATCTGACTCTATGTCCCAACGGGGTTTATTAAACATGCCTCTAATGGCTGCGCTGAACGTCAACGTGTTAAACTAGAGATCACGCCTAAGGTCGTGGAAACATGATAGGATTGTGTTTGTAGATTAATCTTGTTTTTTTTTCCGAGCTATAAATTCGTTATTCCATGGAAATCACATCTTATCGCTTTCAAAACTTTCTTTCGCTCTACATACCCTTGTGTTTTCTTCTATATTATCTGTAGTCGTACTTCAGATGCAGGGTCAAATTCCGCTTCGTTGGGCAAACAACGACGAGGATTCGATCCGGTGATCGGTCGAGTACGTGGTCGCAGAAGTACGACCCCCCCCCCCGAATCGAGATCCTGGCACGACCCCCTAAAACAGAGCAAATTAATTCAATTAATTAATCAAAATAAATCCTGCAAAATAAATCAAAAAAAATCCTGCAAAATAATGTTATGGACGCCTCATCTTGTCATCTATGCACTGTCTTTCATCGCTGCACACTTTTGTGTATTTACTGAAATATCGACTCGAGGAAAGAGGCATTAACTTTGTGTGACCTCAAAGTCAGGTTCGTTCAGAAATGCACGGAAATCCTGAAGGCACGGGGTTGCGATTTAATCCTAATTCCTGCTTGAGTATATCGAAACAGCCGAGTGTATCAAACGGCCGATTCAACGGCAGCTGCGCGATTGTCACTGGGTCAGATTTGCCGAAATTTCAAAAAAAAACGTCCGAATCTACACCCTCGATGAAAAGGTTGCATTCCTCCATTTCATAACCTTTGAAGCAGTTTGAGGTAGGGTTAGATAGAGCTGGATTTCGCGTTTCCAAGAAGTATTGAAATTGCTCTGAAAGCCTTCCATGCAGAAAGATAGGGTCTCTCAAATTTCGTCGAGTAAACGTCGAGGACGCTGAAATTTTCACGCGAGTTTTTGCCACTTCAAGAGCAATATCTCTCTTAAAACGTGAGATCCTGAAAAAGAAGATAGTTTTGGAAAGCGGAAGGTTTGGCATCCGACCTCACTCGAAGTTGCAGAATCGATTCGAAGGTGTCATATGATCGTGACCATTTGACAGAAGCTGCATTGTAGTAAACGCATTTCATAACTCCTACAACCTGAAGAACAACTTCATTTGCCCAGGGCTTTTCCTTCACGGCTGTCGTTTTTACGACAGGTTCCCTAACAACAGTGTCATTCTCAGCGAGGCATTAAGGGAGAAGGAGCGAGCGATAGGCAGGGAGGTGCCTTTGCAGCGCGTGCGCACATGTGGCACCTTCTTTGCGGGGATGCACTTTCATTCTTTGTACTGCCTTCAAATACGCCCTTCTCATGAAGGTGGAGGAATGGAGCGACTGAACCTGCAAAGAAAATTTAATATCATGTTTTTTTCAGATATTTTCATTTTCTGCTGCGCTATACCCTCTTACCTATCTGCACCACGATACCACTGCTGTTACTGACCCCCAAGAGTACGACCCCCCATGGACCAGCCCAACAGGTACGACCCCCCTGTCGAGGATTTCCTCGACCGATATTCACCCTGCTCCAACGCTACACTTTAGTCACCTAATCAACTTCGTGACTAAATTGTAGCCGCGTTGGTATACGTCTGACGTAGCCGTAGCCCGTCGAATTCTGACACTCTCGGGCGCTATGAGTCACTGCGTTTTTTCTCAGATGTTTGTAGTAAAGCCCTGCTAATGTCATGGGGTTAATGGTGCTGTGACACCAGCAATGAATTTTTGCCAAATGTGAGACATTCTCTGACGCCTAGAACCTGTCCACCTTCGACATTCAAAAAGTGCGAGTACATATTTTTCCTCCTTCGCTTCCATAAATAGAATTGAAATCCTCCCAATCGTTCTACAACGATCAGTACTGGTGGAGAATCTAGAAATCTAGAAAAAAAAACATAAAAGCACATACTGTGGACAAGGAAAATTGAAGCGGTTTAAGGAACCTTGTATGGCCCTAACGACTTTTCGAGCATTTCGGAGCAGGAAGGATGGGACATCTGATCCTTTGTGAGAAGCTCACCAAAAGGATTCATCCACCTTAAGGGAATCCTTCTCGAAAAAAACCGTGATCCAATCTCACCCATAATTCACTGGCTTGGGACCCATCGTTCACGATAAGAACGAAAAGAACAAAAAAATTGCATTTGTTTTGGTAAAAAAATCGAAAAACCGAAAGGGCTGCTACGCGTTCAAAGTACCGCCGGACATCTGTCACAAATGCTGGCGACGGGATGCTTCCACTTGGTTCTTGGAGTGCCTCACTAGAAACTCTTTCTGGCCTTTTGACTTATTGCATTCACATCTCACACTTCTACTGCATCCTATTCTATCGATCGATTTGTCTCTACTCTCCAAAATCGCACGCTTTAACCCGATTCTTTCATTGCGTCGCCTGATGCCCCAAGGCGGACTTCTTTCCATGCCCGCCTTTGGCTCCGCGCCACTTACCTTCGATTGTCCATAGAGTGTAGTTTTTGTAAGTTTGTTTCTCTTCGGAAACCGAATCTTCATGCGTGAAACTTTGTGTGCTGTTTCCAGTGATCACAACTGACATATTCATGTTGGGAAAGAATGCAAGAATTTTCCGCGCAGGATTCCTTTAATTGGCCCTGGGTTGTGCCTCTAAATGTAAACTAGTGCATTTCCTCCAAGTAATTCGACAAGGAGTTGAAAAGTTGAAAATTTTTACATCTTCGATTTTCCGCAACTCGCTTTGCTTGTGTGCACGGTTTAAAGTTACAAATCCAGATGAGGAAGTTTTATCGTAGCGTGTTGCAGCAACAGTGTAAAACCCTATAATCGTTTTCCTTGTGCTTGGAGGGGGCAATTCCTGCTTTCAGGAATTGCTCATGTTTCCACCTCTTCCTTGTTATTTCATCTTTCTCGAGTGTAAAGCACCATGGTTATTGCCAAGCATTATAGTTATTGTAACGAAAACTGGCTTCAAGAACGTGTTTCGTTCTTGTTTTTCCGAAATGAACGCTTGAGTGGCGTTGTGTACGCATTTTTTACTAGTCTCAACCCCGAGGACATTTGATTCCTTCCATTCCGACACTTCGGTATCCCTCACAAGGCGTCCTCTACTCCCTCCAAAGATATGTACTATAATCATCTCCGAAAATTCTCTTAGAATTTTCTCCTCAAAATAGCTAAAACTGTCAAACGGCCTGCACCGATTATTTGATCTCACTTTGGAGCAGCACTCTGAAAAATCCTTCGTTTAGATAGTCTACTAGGTAAAGCAGGTAGGATGGAAAGTGCAGCCTACAAGGGTGGTCTTCCAGGGTGTAGAGCGCTTTCTCAAAACGGCTTTTTGCATTCTGTAGAAACTCAAGCGTGTATAATAAA
>MU882582.1:0-38118 GCA_036418205.1 Ostertagia ostertagi
CCAGCCAATCAAAATCCTAGCACAACCCAGAGACAACTTTTGTAAACGAGCATGCAAATCTATTCGCACATGGACCACGATGTTAAGAGATATACTTATTCCCTAACTATTCCACCGATATCAGAAATATCCAAGAAAATTATGATATTAGGAAATGAGAGTTAGTTATCTGTTGACAGACCACATGGACTGCCACCATCCCAGAAGCATGCGTCACTGGCAGGCCATATGGGCTGCCATCGGTGTGAATGTGTTACAAACGTGGATCTGTACACTTGGTTTTCTGTGGTCGTGCTTGCCGCAAGTGCAGACTCAGTATCACTCATGATCGCCTCAAAAGTTAAAGTCTGGTGTTTGTTTTTGATGCTCTTTGATGCAGTCAGATTTCAAATATATTAATGTTGGGTAGCCAGATTTTTCATATATTACTACTAGAAGAAAGGGAAGCGATCCAAATATACTGCAAACAAGCAGTAAACCGAGGGTAATTCTAAATTTGCGATAATGCAGGTCCGACTGCGGGACACAAAGTGTACATGAAGAAATCCTTTGACATGCATCCTCCGAACAACTTGGTCTTGAGCTATAGAAAACGTAGCACGAAGTGTAGTGATGTGTGGCATACTATTAGTGCAAAACAGACAGAAAATGGCTGCTTCAAGGAACAAAAGCGATTTGATCGGGCAACAAGTCACATACCTCGTTGTGTTGCGCACTTATTCTGCTCCTCAGCATCGGCCAACATCAACTCCTCCATCAGCACATCCAGACGGGCAACGCCGCTCAACTTCGACACCAAGATATCCTCGCAAATGGAATTCGCTAACGACTGAAACAAGGCTGTTATCTACAGATGAACAAAAGCTTGTAAAAATTCCCTTGGACCAAATTGAGTGAATTCCTACCGATAACGGTGACAGGACGAAGAGAGTCAAATCTCCTAGCCGGGTCCTTTCGTCATGTTTTCGCGTTCGGACGTAGTGTTCAAGTGCTGAGAAGATACGCCTCCTCGTATTCAGTACAGTCGTGACTGCCAACGGAGAAAGACCTTTGGCCACTTAAAATAAAGACGATTGCGTTCAGAACTAAGCATGGACGTACTAATCCCAATTACTCGTTAGAGCCTCGCACAGCACGCCACTTTTAAGGCAAAGTCCGAGATCAAACTGATGTGTTACTGCTCTCGAAAACGACAGTGGAAATGTTATCAGAATCATCCCCGAAAAATCCTTGCATTATTTCCCAATAAAGAGGAATCTGTGCTCTTTACCTCTCACCTCGTTGTCTGATTCATATTCTCTTTCACACTGCAGATAAAGAGGTTTGTAGCTTTTGTGTTTTCAACAGTGCCCCTTCAAAGCGCCTCTACCCCACCAACTTGATCCTGGTGCATGCCTTGAAGTCGACAAGGTGCAGCATTATGACACTTTCTACATCGCAGCCTAATGCCATACTAATCTCTCAACAGTTCCTCAATGGCAATTGCTTTGAAAAGGAGCAACCCATAAACTAGTAGTTCCCGTTTATTTTGGTTATCAATTTATCATTTCTATCCACATTGAATATCCAGGATCCTATAGGTTGGAAAGCAATTTCCGCGACACCCTACAACTAATTTTAACGCTTTGAACACTCCAACTGCCTGTTTAAAATTTATCATTTTGCTATTTGCTTTTCATCCAAAAGATTTCTAACACACATATGTGTCAACCAAATCAGAGTTGATGCAATCCCACTAGAAGATGAAGGAATGCTGAATTTATGAGATTCAAAATAAACCCCATAAAAAATCTTGAATAGATTGGAAGTACAGAAATTCCAAATCACCCCTTCATTTCAGCACAAGCAAACCACACCTTTTGGAAATTAGTGAGCACTTCCATCTGAAAACTAAGCTGTATACAGCAAACGATCACAAACTAGGGTAAACCGTCCATGAGGAGACCCTTAATGGGATGAGTCGCATTTGTGATTCTTCACGAGGTTGTGAGATAAGATATGATTGGCATGCTTTTCAAGATATTGGGAAAAATTCTCGTAAAGTTGGAATTCTTCACGAAATTTTGTGAAATTTGGAAACGCAGCATGTCGTGTTCCACCCCTTCACCGCTACGAAGAACTACCAATCAGAGGAATACTAAGAGGGGTCCATGCGAAAACCTATTCCAGAAGGGTTAGAGTGTCGCACTGAATATGGCCTATACGAACGACGAAGATAGTCAGCGTCGCGAACGTCTAAGCTCATTATTAGCAGACCGTCATGTCTCTTCCTTCACAGTGTAACCACCCCCCCCCCTTCCTCCCCTCGCCATTACCCATAATCCGTTGGTAAGCTCACGATTCATTGTTGAACTTATTTCCCATTTGCAAAAATTGGAGCTGTGCTATTCAAGGTTGGTCGATCTTGTCCTGAGCAGCACCAAGCATCTGACCTCTACTCAAAATCTTAGTAAATTGTTTGGATTGTGGGAAGGTCACATTATCGTATAATACGAGGCGAAGAAACTGAAGAGTGAAGTCTTGGCTCAAGTTGAAAATATACAGATATACACACAAATGAAAATAAAACGGCAAAATTTAGGTGACACCAAAAAGCGTACCAGGATTGAACAGCACACAAGCCTTGAGTGTCACGAATTCCGCGTCGTCAATCGACAGAAACCTCATCGGGGCCACCATCTGATCCATAACTCGCTCACAATCCCGAAGATAGAAACCGCTGAATGATGTACAATTACGCAGCCAGGGTTGTAGGAGAAAGACACGGAAGCGAGGGTCTAGTAGCAGCGACGTGAGTGCGCCTCGCATTTGGTTTCTGTATAGAATCGTGGAAGTAATTACAAGCGATTTCGACCTAAAAAGTGCTTGCGAGCAAATATGGAATCATTTGGCCGATCTTAAATCATTAGAAGACTCAGTTGACGGGACTTGATCTCTAAATGTGCTGTCTACTAACGGCGCTGCTTGTAACTCCTCAAAGTGTGCCACTACGAAAGCAGGAAATGTTTCAATGAAACTAACCTCTTTTCCTGTTCTTCTTTCGATGGCCGAGGTATGAAACTATCATTGATCAGTTTCAAGAAATCAGCACCCTCTTTTGAACGATATGAAACGCAAAGGACGACATGTTGAGGAGCGAAATTCTTCAACAATGCTGTCTGAAATAAGATTGAATATCAAATAAATAGAGTTTGTGAAGCTCTATGGGAAAGAAATCATTTTTCGCACATTCCTTATCAAACACAGAGCAAGAAATTTTAGAAAATTCCCAAGATTTTCAATTAATTTTAAATGATAACAAAATGTATGATTCGGAATCGGAACATTGTGGCAGTGCGACAAAAAGCTAATAATTGGAGATATAATAATATGTGGTCCGCTTCATTCAAATTCCGGCTCTTATTCTCTTTCATCGGAGTACACTTTGAGTTCAAGATATTAAATAATTGGAATCGTTCCGGACCCATTCTTTCTCAGTGGACACTTTTCAAATTAGGAACTACAGTTGAAAATTTTTCCTCTGGGACAGGAGCCGCGTACAAGAAAAAAAACTTTTGCCATTATTGATTTATAAAAATACTGACGCCTTTCAGCCAAAAATTTGTTCATTCGGTTCTTTAAGACTTGAGGATATAAAAACACTAGAAAACATAGTATACATATCAATCTTTGAAGGACGTTGCTCAAGCGAGAAAAAATGCACCGAAAAATCGTTTCGGCGAACACTTAGACCGCTACTGTACTTGCTATATAAAGGCCCTTTGAAGGCAGATTTATATGCACAAGAGGCAGTCCCAGCTAAGAATGGCAACCCTTGCTTTGCCCGTTGAGACTCGGACACGAGACGACGCGAGGGGGGGGGGGGGGGCGTACCGGGACAATGGGCCGTGGAAGCCCGTGTTAGATTGCCGGGTGCATATCCTTCGCTTCCCCTTCTTCGGTATTCGTCTTTATTGTGAAATCCTCTTCAAGTGAGGATTGCTTACAGGTTCTAATTCATAGTCCCTTTTCCGTTTCTGTCTAATACTGATCATTTTGTAACCTGGAAGAGAAAAGGAAGTACTGAGTCAGTAAAAGAGCCCCGGGTCACAGGTATCTCGGCAGCTACAGGCGAGCATTTTAGAGCATTCGCTTGTATGTATACACTTATGCTTTCTGCCCTTTTCAGTCGCCAAGATTACGAAATTGGAAAAGTAAATAGTGAATTAACTTTGGCTAACCTGATCTGCAGTGGAAAGAGTGAGGAATGGAGGCAGCGTCTTTGCCCATTCGATGACTAACAGTAATTGACTGTGGAGAGATTTGAAGATGTCGTTCACAGTCGCTGTCCGTGCTCCCGATGAACAAGGCTGCTGGAAACACTATATAAGGCCTGCAAGGACTAAAGGGTATAGCCGAAAAAGTATTCTTGATGCTCATCTCAATTAGCCGATGCTGATCACCAGTTAATTATGAAGTTAATTATGGCAGCATCAAAACTAACCACGCATTTTATCCACGATCGCTCTACAGAAGCGTAGCCTTGAAACAAGGAGACACAATATAAGGCCGATGTCAGACTTTGCGAATCGCGCGATTCGCTAGCGTCTGCGGTCGCGTCGCGGCCAGTGAATCACTCAATTGGCTGGTACCGCAACGCGACCGCGGACGCTAGCGAATCGCGCGATCGCTCGCGAATTCGCAAAGTCTGACATCGGCCTAAAAAGCGCAATTAGCTGGAGGGGGTAGTTTGCATTGCTATCAGGATTACGGCCACCCTCAGTTCTAGACTAGGGATTTAAGCCTAAGCCTAGGAGAGATAATCATTCAGAGTAAAGTAATCAATCTGAGTAAAGTAGTCATTGTCTGTCAGAGTTCCAAAAGTCGTTTTTCACCCTCTCCCTGGACTTAGGCTTAGACGTTTATTCGATTCCGAAAATGCAAACATGAGAGTAACCCTGGCAAAATTTCAGACTGCACAGGCACTTCTCGCCATAAAAATAATGAAAAATAACAAAAAATTACAAAGATAGGGATAAAGAAAATATGTGAGACGGGAGAGAACCATCAAAGTGGAATGGGTATATGCATAGGGGGTCCTATCGGTCCACGCTAAAACATTCTGCAACGAGCCGCCCAAATCAGTGATTTTCCTACTCTCCTTTGCTCTCTCCGTCTCGCCATTTCCCTCGCTCCCTCTCTCTCGTCTCAATGGGGATTTCGCGCCGCGATTAGGGCCAGCCAAAGCTCGCTGCGATTAAGGCAGTTCGCCTGCATTGCAGCCACGAATGGTCACTGTTCAAGCAAGAGGGCGCAGACGAGAGCAGAGAATGAAGCAGTTCAAACTTGAACTAAAATGCGCCAAAGCGATCGACGGACGTCGTTGCGACCCACGGCGTATGCTCTTTTAGCCTGTCCAATAGTCAGCACTAGCGCATAGCACGCTGCTCTCGGAGGCGCGCTTCTTTATGGCTGCCCCTTTATCTATGAAACATTGAAACCCTTCAGAATTGGTTTTCAGACGCTGCATCAGTTAAATGATTAGAGATTTAGTGGCATCAAGTGAAAAGTCCACGAAGACGCGCACTGCCACTCAAGTATAAACCCTCCCATTCATACCCTAGGGTCATAAAGGCCGAGCAGGCACGAACACTTGTATGGAAGAACATATGCCCTGCAAAGATCTGCTGATAATTATTGGGGGACAAATCAACTACGGCCTCCTCCGCGGTTTTATTTCGTGTATTCGACGTTTCCAGTCTGCTTTATAACGGAATCACGCAGACTGTTGATTGTCTTTTCTGATTTCAACAGCGCTTCGATCAGAGTCTCTGGGCAATCCCAAATAGTCCTCTGGAGAGCCGGTGATTTCCGGCGACGATCGCTTTGACGACCTAGAAGCAGGAAATGACTCCGTTACTTAGGAGGCAAAGTGACAACAGTTGCATGGTGTTTTAGCGGTTAATTTATTCACCCTTCATCAGTGCTTTGATGCCTTTTAATATGAGGCTTGGTAGTCGCACATATGCTGGCTGTTCGAACTCGCTTCCAATCACATCCCTCTCGTTTTGCACTTGTTCGACTCGCATACCAGCACGAATACATCGCGTGTACCGACAAAATCGGCATACCGCTCGATTATCTGGAATCACAATGTAAAGGGCAAAATAGTAGAATTCATTCAAAAATCCTATTATTTTTATAATTTACAGTTAACTGGCTTCCGGACCGCGTGGAACCTTATGGGTAAGACGATCAATTAGAGCCGTGGGGATTCCAATACCCAGCACCTTTCCCCAGTTTCAATCGTTGCTAGGCTAACCTTCGTTGCGTGCTAGTCGCGGTATATGAAGGAAATGATGATAGCGTGCAAAGTCTGTTTTCAACTTTGTACGCACCGCATTTGAATTAGACGATTCAAAGCTTATGCAGCTCAACAGCACGAGAATCCTAGCCTACAAGCAATCTTTTCGAAAATATGCAAGTATTAAGGAGCTATCAGAACATCCAGTATGAGAAAATAGGAATGGATGTGTGCCTTAAACGAAGGCTACTTTCCTTTCAAAATTCATCAAAAGACTAAGGAAAATTTGTGTTAGTTTCTTGTGCCGTACGAGGTTTATAGGTGGAACATTTATTAGTTCGGCCTAACGTTTCGACAAAATCGTCGTCTTCTGAGGCCTAAATGCGGTTCAAGGTTTAGACTTACGTTCTAATCCACCAAGCGCCTTATCCACTCTAGCGGTTCCGACATTCTGTCAGAACCTCCACACGAGAAACGAAACACAAGAAGCAAAAATAAACATTGGTGAAACTACGCCAACAGACGGTTCACCAAGTTTGCCGCGCAGGGGAATCCGCAATACCACCACCATAATATACGCTACATCAAATAGTAAAAAATAATAAGGCACACCACAATTAGTCTACTTCAGATCTTCAGATGATTACACACTCGCCAATGACACGACACAGTCCCGCGCGGTTATAAAGGGGAATTCATCAACGACACAATATATCACAAAATAGGAGCCCAGCTCGAGGAAATCTTTGCCAAGTGCCCGGAAGAAAGTATCATTCTGTGACACATGTCACACTATGCATAACGACAACATAGCATACATAGCAATATTTGTGCAGAAAGCAGGAAAAAAATTCTAGAATCTACAAGCTTGGACATTGTAGAAAAGCACCAGCGCTTAATTAGCTGAAGAGACATAATAATTAACAAAACACAAGCAGCGGAAACATGAGATTCAGTTATTGAAATAACTGGATTCCCCTTCAGCCACACTAATAACTATATTAGCTTCTTTCAAAGAATATTCATGACGTCTCTCCAAACTTCACGCCGTTCATAATGCATCGAGCAGCAGAAATAAGAAAATGATAAAGACTTGATGAACTTGTTCAGGAAGGCCCTGCGCGCTAAGACATCCAATCGACCATTCACCACTCCAATAGACTCTACACTCACCAGGAAGGTCTTTCAGGGCGTGACGAGCTTTTTGAAAACGGTCTTTTGCATGATATAGGGGCAGATGCGGGGACCACAGAACCATGTTTAATTTTTCCTGAACGGCCCTCTGAATACCAGAAAAGGGGGTCCCTAGTTCGATTCCTCTTGGTGACAAATTTTTGCATTTCGAGTTGACGTTCCAAAATTCGCGCAAAATGGAGTTCTGATTGAATTTGGAAACGTCAACTCGAAATGCAAAAATTTGTTACCACGAGGAATCGAACTAGGGACCTCCTTTTCTGGTATTCAGAGGGCCGTTCAGGAAAAATTGAACATGGTTCTGTGGTTCCCGCATCTGCCCCTATATCATGCAAAAGACCGTTTTCAAAAAGCTTGTCACGCCCTGAAAGACCTTCCTGGTCAGCAAAATTGTTGACCGGCACTTTCGAATCAATCTTTCTGAATCAAATACAATTCAGTGTTGGAGGATTCTGCAACGCAGACTGCACCTGCTCTTGGGATGTGCATGTACCAATTAGTTCGCCTGGGTGTACTGATTGACCCTTCGTGGAGTATCATCAGACATTTTCAAAAAGGAGAGAACTGATTATTTCCAAGAAAAAAAAACTCTTTTGACATTCTCTTATCTCTGGGCTCAATGTGGGAATTCGAAAAAAACTGTATACTCAAACTACCAGAACAAAATGTGTAAAAGTGAAGAAAAATAAAAAATAAATGGGACAGAACGATATTGAAGTAAGGAAAGTTTGAAGTAAAACTTGTTCCTAAAATGACTTAGATCTTAACACTCCCGCTCCAAGCTTGGAGAAAAGACTTTGATTTTATAATATTGTAATATGTAATAATAATATAATACATGATCAAATACTACTGTCATATACTTACGTAGGCTTCAGTAATATCACTCAGTCCCGGACATGATTCAGAAGTCAGCCCACTGAAAGTTAAATTTCTCTTGGTCATCATCAAACAGATTTTCTATTGGCGCAGGTTTTTTAGCAATTTTTCCATTAATTCTATAATTTAGTTTAAAAATCTTTTTCATGAGTCCAAATAATGATTTTGCGGACAGCCTAATGCTTCGATATGGCGCGTCATTGAACACATAAATAAATAAATAAATAAATAAAATAACATAAGCAAATAAGAAATAAAGTATATATATAACAAATGAATAAATAAATAGAGATCGTTCACCACAGATAGTCTCTGTGTCCGACTTGACACGAGATGTCTCATTTCAATTTGTATTGGTTATGCCGTGATAATTTATAGGTGACTACATTGATTGATGCCGATTTAAAAAAATTAGAGTTTGCGACATGTTATAAAAGCAAAAATACATAATTCCAAAGTGGCTAGAAAGAGCTAATACAAAACGATCTTAGATCGCACCAACAGTATTTTAGTGACGCTTTTTGCCGCTGGTCTGCTCTTAAAAATGTTATTACCAGCGCAGTTTTTGCCTTGCACAGAAACTTTCTGCGTGTAGGGTCTGTGAAAGGCTCAATTCAAAGTTCCGCAAACAGCAGATTTTCCTTACGATTCGGAATTCCGATAATTTCAGGGCTCATTTTGGTATATAAAGGAACCATGAGTTTGAAAGTACAATGCTTATTGGTCTCATTTCGATACTTGTCGGTGGATTCGAGCCTATGCTCCACTCAACTCACACAGGTGAATTCTTATATGTATATCGCATTCCGATTTCCGTTTTTCGAGATTTTCGAAACAGAAGAAGCAGTGATTCCATAACATGGGAATGATGTTGTTTCCAAACTAATAATTTTTGATCGCTAAGCGATCACCGATCATAAGTGTCACCTTCGCGCCGAAAAGAGATGTGATTTGTTTGGCTACAAAGAACCACAAGGTATTGTAACCACGTAAAACATAAAAAAAGGGTGGACGTATAGACGTTGACAGTAAAAGGTAATAATTCAAAACAAGTCAGGAAACAAAAGAAACGCTTGACAACTCACGTTTGTCTATAAAACATTCCGACTTGAATCTGCACGTGTACTTGTAGCCACGACGAATGGTACGTCGAAAAAATCCTAGAAAATTGAAATATTATGGAAAATAAGCGCCAAATCGGAAGCTGTATTTGAAGATAGCTTCGAATCTCAAGAAATTTGAAGGGTCTCGTGGTCATTTATCGCTGCGATGTTTAGCCGTAAGTCAACGGCTGCATTCCGATAATGCAAATGCATTTGATCAAGAAACTTCCACAACATCCCGCTATGGGACTATTCAGAAAAGATAGAAATTTTCAAATCATAGTTATGATGAAACTTATAGCAGAGAACACAATGAGGAGAGGAAGCTAAGAGAATCTAAGCAATTGCACCGGAAGCCGAGCACGTCTCGAGAAGTCACAAACCTGCCTTCACAATCTGCACACCCAATTCTTTGAGAGAAGTCGCAAGGGTTTTTCCCTGCGTCTTTTTTCACTTCTATTTCCACAAGTACGGAGGACAAAGGCCACGAAGGCGGTTTTTTTGTATTGAGGAGGATATTGTCAGATGCAGTTTTCTTGGGACCTCGATCTCGAATTTCCGTCGTTCGTTTGCTGAGACGACGCACGGCGCACAGAAGTTCATGGTCGAGCTTGTTCCATATTCGGCAATGAAATCAAGTCAAGCGAGAGGTCCATGCATAACCCGGTAATCTTGGATGGCATAACGATGACTCGTATTCGTGGATCGGTCCGTTTTGTGAAACCGCATCACTTTGGGCAAGTGATAAAGGGAAGCCGCGGGGCAAAATAGGTGTAAGAACGTTCAGTAAGGAAGCTGGATGTGGAGAAAGGACTGGAAAGGAAAAGCATGAGAAATTTCCGATTCGCCCGAAATAGATCTCCTCTATTTCAGCAGCATTCCACTGGGATACCGAAGATGTGTTGGATGAGTTTCACGGACCTAGCTCCAGTGGTCCGGTGCCAACAAGAACCGCGCCCGTGCTTTTCCCTCAGCGTCACGTGGCATCTGACAGCGGAAGGTGGGGCTTGCGGACGAAGGTGTGGATTGCGGGTCGAGCGAGCGCTATCGAATAAACCACGGAATGTGACTCAAAGCAAATTAAATAGCAAAACAGAGGATACTTATTGAACAAGAAACTTCATAAGTTCTTTCAAGTGATCGTTTTGCAGGTTTTGGGAGTAGAGTTGAGTTGAGCTTCTCAAAACAAGCAAACCGTGAACATCTCATGCAAATGGCCAAAGTAATCTATCACTCTTTTATTCGCCGTAATATCATAAGAACACTTAACCATTCAAACTTTAATTCACATTTCCCTCACACATTGATAAGCAAACCCCAGTCTTCTCTCAAATTCACATATGTGTTGATGGTAGCATGTTTACGACCAGTGCCATAACAAATACATCACTGGCACACACACACAGATAATAACTTCTAGACAGGCGTAAGGAAAAAGAACAATAAGAATCCACCGTAAATCAGTCACTTTGCACAGCACTCTCAAATGATAAGGAAAGGAACTAGAATCATTCCAAAACATTCCTAAAATCACGAATCATCTGTCCGTGTCAGTTCCGTAGGTTGTGAGGGCCGCATGGTGAACGTGCGTTTTTCTAATATTCCATCACAACTCAAAGACTGAAACTCCTACTTCTCGAAACCACCTCATTTTGAACCGTTTCCACTACACTTATCACTTCACAGGTGCTTCAAGATGCGGTCAATCTTCTTTCCTCGGACCCAATAACCTAAAGAGTGGGGAAGTTCTTGAGGTCCACACCTCCAGCCGAAAGTCTCTACTACAATGGGTCATAACCCCCGAATGAATGTTTTTATCGATATAAATATAACGAATAAAATACTCGGAGATTAATCCCTTTGAGATGCGCCACGTACTCTACACCCATTCGAAATGGCACCGGCACGTTGATTGCATTTGGGCGGTAATGAAAGGACGTGCGGCAGCCAGCTGATGTACATATCAGTGCTCCAATCCTCCCAGGGAAGCCTGGCACTAGTCAAGTGATCAGAGAGGTGGAAGGGTTCCTTGTCCCGGACCGACAATCCGGAATTCGTCCCCTTAACCGTGCGCGTAGCAGGATGCGCCACTCGCCACTACCACTACGCCACTACCGACCTTTTTATAACAGATGTGCGTAGCTTTGCTTTGTTTAGTAACCATGCACGACCGATCCATCTACAGCTCTGGGTAAGTACTGACCCAGAATGCGACCGCACCCCCTCCCTTCAACGCCATGGCCCAGCGATGAGAGCATGATTAGAACCCGTGCATAGTCAAAGGTTCTGTCAATTTTGGAAGCACACTGTTTGCTTTGCTTCCAAACAGATTCATCACCCCATCATATACTGGGCTTTGTTACGTCCGCTCTGTTTGGATAATCAGATCTATTCACTTAACACTCAGATTATGTGGTTTACAATTGAAGTGATGGCTTTGGGAGTGCACTGCACTAATCGTTGGCTTTCCAGGTGTTTACTGCTCGATAAGGCCAGAAAAAGTAACCAAATAAAGCTTTCTAACACCTTTTTTGCGGGTACACCAAAAAACGTTCGAATATTCCTCCCGCTTTGCCAGGATCTGCTGGAAGTTGAACTTGGTCACATTTCGCTTTCGTTTTGAAATAATACCTTTACAGCCATTACATGCTATTGCACCATAGTGACGACCAGTGGCCACGTCTCCACAAACAATACACGCGAGTGAGTCCTTTTCGGCCGGCGATGGATTCACTGAAACATGCAAATGTGAATGTTAAGAAACACGTCATTAACACTTTATCATAATTGGAGTTGCACTTTTCTTGGTTGCCAGCATCTGACTGCAATTATTAGGCTAGGAAGAATAACCGTAAGCGTCGCGTCAAGGCTGTCCGCGGCAGTACGACTTCCATCTACTATGAAACGGTCGAGGATTCGTCGACGACTCGTCGAGGATTTTCGCCTGTTCAGTGACGTTCTCCCGCGCGGACATTCACTCTCGCCACCGCGAGCCGTCTGTGCTCTCCGCGCGTACATTCACTCGACACTATCACACCATAAGAGCCATAGTCGAGGATTTCCTCGACCGTTTCAAGCTACTTCAACCCGACACAAGTCCGCAAAATCTCCGTCGAGCAGGGAATGGACAGAGGTGTAAGGAAGGGGAGAGAGGGGGGGGGGAGAGAAGGAAAGGTTTATACATGTTACGCTGAAGCAGCAAATTTTTGTTTTCGAAGGTGCTATTTTTTCGCTTTTTCTAAATTTCACTCACTGCCCCTGACCCTTCAACCCCCCCCCACCTCCAGACCCCAAAATAAAATACGTTCCCTCCCTCCTCCCAGCCAGGCAAATATGACTTCTTCTCGAGGAATCCTCGCACGCTTCTCACCCTGATGGTGATAAAGGTTGTTAGGACTAGCTGACAGTTCGCGCTGCTTTTGGTGTTCGATCTGACTTCAGCTAGCATTCGTTATTTTCATTATAGAATCAATAAAGTACTGTGTACTACTCTACGTTACGGTAGGACCAAGACGTGACCTTTCCTGCTTTCTTCTACTTCTCCTGGAGGAAAAATTCCTATCTGACAAGGTTGTGTTTCAAAGAACATTTCTTGGCACTTGAGCAAGAAAAAGTGAACATGATACAAAGAGGAAGCAAGTGTGTGGAATTCGTTCAGGGAGAACACCCAAGAAGGTTACTTATCAGACCGTGAACGCTATCTGGATGAGAAACAGCACGTTGACCGACTGCTGCATTAACTATCGAGCTAGGAACCACTTATGGCCATTCACTGCTACAGTTAGCGCGATTTTCGGCCCTAAGTCTACCCATGCCCTGCTTCGACCCTAGGTATAAGACTACCTTTTGCAACACTATACCATCGAGAGGTAGATGGTGTATGACAATCTTGTTTTGTTCTCGGAACTCACAAACAGGTAACAGGCACGGTCGAAATTTTGACTCTTACGGGAGGGTTCGCATTTTTGAAGAGGAACGGAAGAAGCAGTTTTTTGAGAATCAGGAAATTCTCTACGCAATTGAGAGATTTCAGAATTTTGCCCGAAAATAGTTATATGAATAGAGCCCTACTTTACCCCTCGCTCGTCATCTTTTCGGACTTTTGATGTGGACGGAGTTTCGAAATGGTCAAGTCGAAGCAGGTCCAACAACTCTACGACGAACAACATCAACCCTCTAAAGGAGGGAGTCGTGTAAGGACTCCCCAAAGAAGAGGGAACATGATCCACTTAAAATGTCGCCTCATCGTGCGGTTGGACCTTTAGCTGTAGGGTGCCTTCATTTTGGGATTGCTTGCGATGGTGCTTTCTGCTCTCAGAACATCTCAATTTGCCGATATGACGTGATTTTCATGATATTAAAGTTATTGACAATTTGACTAGTATCCGTAGCAACTTTAAGAAACCCACATATACCACTAAAAGTGGACAGAATGAAGGTAGTTCTCTTAATAAACCCACTGACGTAGTATTGCGCATTTCATCCAGAAACACACCTCGTCAAACCACTCGACCCATGAAACAGGGTCAACAAACAAAAAACCATGTTTCTTGAAGAAAGTAGACGAACACTGGAAGGAGAAGTGCAAATTGTGGCTTCACAAGTTCTCAGGTTGATCTGTTGTTTCTAGACTAGCTAGTCACATTCAGCCTTATCAATACAACAGACATTGCCATTTCCCGATCCTGGATAGGAAGTGGTTCAAGAAGCCACGTATGAAACCACTAAGCAATACGTAAGCGGTACCTTTTTTTTATCTAGAATTGTTACCAAATGCATTGGTCGCATTCCAATGAGACTGGTCTCATATCCTTGCCGTTGCCTTTGACCCCTCGTTCCGATTCACCCATTCTCACCGTGCTGCAAATTGCCGGTTTCTGTCCACGAACGGAGCGCCATTGATTGTCACCTAATGGGGTGATCTCTGCGCAATCTATCTGACCGTTGAACAAATAAATAAACAGATGGATCGTCGTTATCAAATGCTTAACTTTTCTCTTACATTTTCTGTCTCTCATTTCTAGGTGGCGTCTGTGTTTTACCAGTACACTCTCTCACACCAACACGTACACACACAGGCGAAAGACGGCCAGACAGAATGATGGAATGATCAATGAGGTCATTTCTTATCGCGTTCGAATCGCCAATAGAGGATCCGATTATGAAGGCGACTTCTCATTCCCCTTATCATACGAACCTCAGTACCGACTAGAGCTGTTGCCTTGTCGGAAACCCCGAAAACGTGATAATTTTGTGCGTTCAAAATAGCTGATGGGGACCTGACCCTATCTCATTACAAGTTCTTCTGATGTGAGTGGATTCAACAGGAAATTTCTCATATCAGTAATAAGATAAAAACAACAGTGTGATCGGCATCAGTCAATCCCGTCGAGATGCGCCATACATTTAACCACCGATTGAAAACAATCACAAACTTGGATGCGCATTCAACCTTGCCTTTCCAACTCAAACAAGCACTATGAAGCTCAGTGAATTTTCTCCTATGTTCAGCAAACTCTAACAACTTGATTTTTTTTTCAAAACGATGCCGAGGTTCCACGAAGAGAGAAGTTGGAGTTTGCTGAACAACGTACCGCCGCGGTACTTCTCTCTACTGCGCGGAGCTTTCTCCTACACTGCGACGCATAATTATAGTTCCACCTACAATTTCAGTACCCGGCTGGATATCATTTTCTCACGATACGGCGCTTATCTCAGTCGGATAGTAATCAGGGTTCCTCTCATATCCTGTAGCATCCTTGAGAAATTTGTTCGTTATGAAGTCACCCCGACAAATTCCAGCGGAGCTGACACTTTGACAATTCCTGCGTCTCTTTTGCTAGGATTTCCCTTTTACGGAAGTGTGACAGCGGTTTTGCCTTTGCTATAAGCTAAGGAACTTGAATGGATAATAATTCCAAATTTTGATTGGGTAAAAGCAAAATGCAGCGGAGAAGCTAAAGCGGATATTTTCGAAAAAATAAGGATAAAAAATTGTTGCTTTCTCAAACTGGATTTCCGTGTTAATATTCAGATTCGCGTTTATATGTGTCACAATTTATCTGTAGAGCCTTTTCCAAAAACATCCCCAGATTCAAGTTTTTGGGAAATTTGTAGGTGGAACTATAATTATGCGTCGCAGTGTATGTACAAAAATGTTCGTCAAGTAGATGGAACGGTAGGCCTGAACAAGCCTCGGGATACCGTATCGCTTACGCCCTTTTGGTTTGAAACAGTTTCTGAAATAGCTAGTATGTTCGAAACGCTTAAATTTAACACACTGACAGCAGCCTGTTAAGCGCGTAGCTCAGCACCTCCTGGATTATTCCTCTCATAATTTCATCATTCCATTAATCATTCCACTAGTGGTAACTGGTGCACTATTTTTCAGATGAGGTATTTTACACAGATACTTGTGGAATGTGAAAAATGAAAAACAAATTGAACAGGACAGGCCTGATCCGTGTACAAAAATCTGACGCGCATGCGCGTCGTGGTGTCGTCAATGTGCTTAAAGTGGCAGGAAGAACGGGTACGTTGCGAATGTAAAGCAGCTCCAAAATTTTAGATCAGCTTTGCTTTCCAAGTCTCCGAAAAAACTGCATTATAGAAGTTCTTTTGTTCATCGCAGCAACTACGTATTGAGATGGGAACTCAAAGGAGAAAACTCCGAGCTAGCCAACATGCGTCTAATTTCTCTTAGGAATCATATATTGCGCAAATAGAAGAAATGGGACGATGGCTCACCCCCTCTTACAAAGGACCAACTGGCGTAACCTTTTTTTGCCACTACTAACATAGATTTTGCAGAAAAAAAAATGAAATATATGTGCTAGCGACGAATGTGGAAAAACCTCAGAGAATGGGAAATCGGAAAGCTCTAAATTGTTCATTGATGTTCGAAGGACGTGAATTTTCGCATTCCAGTTACCGACTGTATGATAACGAGAGCTGGAGCACATCCAAGGAATTGACCTCAAGATAGGAGGTCGATAGGCAACAGAATTGGCGAAAAGTACTAGTGATGCAATATCAGGACTAGGGCCTTAGTAAACCTGTATAAATGATAACTACGAAAAATTTTTACAAGGAAAGGAAGAAAAGAAAGCCTCGCTCCGAAGCGATTCATTACACCACGTCAATTAATTAATCGTTTTCAATCTCGGGTTTCATAGTAATACAGTTTGTGCAAATGAAAGCAAAGTCAGTAAACGTGTTGGGCTCATTTTTGGGGTCCATACAGTCCCTCTTCCCACTCTTAGAGTGGGACCCGCCTTTGCCTACACCCAGAACTCAAGTGAGCCAAGGAAAAATTTTTGGAGAAAGTCGAAATGACCGTTGACCCGGCAAAAATCGAGACGCGCGTCAAAATATCTGAGGGCTTCAACAACAGTAATCGCTGGAATTCTCTTTTATAAGATATCTTCGACTTCGCCAAAAAAAATACTATTCAATTTCTTAGACGCAAATATGGTTTCGATTGCCTGTGCGCAGACGCATTTTTTTCGCGAGTAGGATGTCTGGCTTCAAATTTTCGAAATCACCAAAGAAATGACGATAATGATGATAATAATGGTGATAGTCATAGATAGTCTCGAATCTCGAATGAGCCGAAATAACTGAGATCCAAAGAAACAATAAAGTGAGGCACTCACATTCGAGCGAATCTCGGGTATCAATATCATCGTCAATATTGGTAGAGACCATTCTGAAATGAGGCATCTCCTCATCAGTTTAATCGATAAATCGATTTCATCAAATTCGACAGATCAGAAGAAGACGACGATGAGGTTCGATAGCGCGACGAGTAACTTCACATGAGACGACAGCGCTAGAAACACGCATACAACGGTGATGATGTCATTGTGTGATATTCGGACACACCCGAACGAGATATTCGCGAAACCTGTCATATGGAATCACTTAATGAATGTGGTGTATGATCATCCGATTAGCACAAAAAAGAGCACAAGTGAAAAAGTCATAGCAGTTAATTCATCCTGTTTTCATTTACAGTCAAATTTCGTTAGCATTAAAACACACTGAATTGTTTGATATTCTATTTCAAACACAAATTTTGAAAAAAAAGAATATCGACTATTTTTGTGTGGAGATATCTTATCAGTTTGTTAGCCGCAACGGCATAAGGTCATCGGGCATCGATTGATAAGATCTCGCCCAGCCGCGACGCAGTTCGAGAGCTTTATAGACGTAATGGGCACAGAAAAGGACAACAACGACCACGGCCGTATTTTGACCGAACACCTCACTGAGTGTGGTTTCATTTTTGGGGTGCACAGTCAGCGCTAGAGGTCGTAAAAGAGGAACTGGATATACGCGAACACAAACTGCAGTATCGTGACAAAATTTTATGCAGTGGAAGTTTTGTGGTTTCTTCCGAGTGACAAAGAAACATTTCTTGCAGAGTCATGGAGCAAATGATGACGTAGAAAAAAAAAAAAAAAAAGGCAGTGATGAGGTGAGCAGAGAAAGTGAAATGAACGCGCTAATGAGAGGCAGCGAAGTGATCTCGAGCGGCGTCCCAAAGTGATCTAGTTGCAATCGAGCTAATGCTGCCAAGTGCACAAAACACTTAAACGCGATAGACGCACAGAAAGCGTGTTCGAAGTTGATATATGTCTTGAGGTATTGGAGGCTGTGTAGACGCCAAAACGGGTTCGCCATACGGGGGCAGGCATGGGCTCGGGGGACAGTCCCGCGCGGCGGCGTGCGACAAGAATTCGTTGAGCAGGGGGGTGTAGCATCAGGGGGTTGGGGATAGCCTCACCGCTACTTAAAGATGCGCAGCTCCCACCGTCACGAGGGGTCATCCTTCTTTGGCTGTCCACGAGGGCAGTCACATGACATGCGTGAGAAGCTGGAATGTTCCGTGAGAAGCCGGAATGTTCGAATTTCCTGTTGCCGCACGGCCGCGCGCGGCGACTGGCCCCCCTCGAGTCACATAGCGCCCTGGCATTCTACGACTAAGTTAGAGATGGTAGAGATCTCGCTAGGTGTCGTGTCTAGAAATATGTTTTACGCGGTAGTTAAGGGCATTGGCAACACCGTTGCGATAGCGCTAAAAAACAGATGAATGACCATCGGCTACACAAAGCCATACAACATACGACTGTTCGTGAGAGGGACTGATAAACCGAGTAAGGCCAGCGTTAGATGTGCTGGGAAGAAATGATGAACAAGATTCATTTACTTATTTATTGATCATTTATGGAGGTTATATACAGAGCGATGAAATATCTTTTTAATTAGAGGAACGATCGAGCGACTCATCCACCTAATCAGTGGAATTTAAAAACCAGAGAAAAAAAACGAAAAGGAAAAGATTGATTTAGAAGTTCGCGCTCAAACCTGGAAGCTGCGTAGAGCGAACGCAGATCCAAATGGAAGGTCCAGCGGTGGATAATGAGTTGTATCTGTAAAGTTGACTAGAATGGAAAGCAAGAACACGTAGGATAAAGCATTAATGGTATTACCCTCTCTCTTGCTTGCATAGGAATGAGGGCCGGCGCGAGTGAACGAACTTTCTTGCTCGGCCACTGACTCGCGGGTTTTGATTAACCCGCGAAACTCGTTGACTATCTGGTATTGGGGGTGTGCGCGGAGTTATCTCGCTCATACGCTAGATAATGCCATAGTCACTTATGTAAGCTAGCGCCATTGTGGCGCGCTTTCGAGACGCAGCAACGGCAGAGTTCTGGCAACCCAAACAGCACTCTTATTTCTTGACCAAGAATGGGTGCTGCAATGACCAGTAAAGGATTGTCGAGGCGGGTAAGGCACCGTTCACAGCTCGCGATTGATGCGATTTGACGATACTACTCAAAGGAAAACATACGCATCGATCCAAAAATTCGGCGATTACGCGATTAAGCGATTTGGTTATCTGGCGATTATGCTTTAAGGACTAGGAGCACATTGATCGGTTTGACCTCGCGCGATGAGCGTTCGTCGATGCGACACGTCGACGATCCTTCCAGCCGGCGTATGCTTTCCATTCAGCATAATCGCTCAACTTGTCAAATCGCTCAATCGCATAATCGCTTGAATCGTGGCTGTGAACACTGCCCAAGAGTTGAGAACGGGAAGCGAAACGTCAGGAATTGCACTTGCCGTTGCAAAAAAAATTGGCGCTTCAAAAAAACCCAAAATAACAGGAACTATTTGCAAAAAAAACTAACAAAAAATGTAATTTTTGAAAAGCATGCACCGGCACCAAAGTGACTTCAGAAAACATTAGCAAAATAGGCGCAATGTGGCTTTAGGGGGGAGGGTAGCCTGTAACATTATCAGATTCACGAAAACTTTCAGTTTTGGGACTAAGCTTTGGAGGAGGAGATGGGAATCCGTAAGCAATTTTTACGCTCCGGAATTCATCCCTCTGCATTAGGCTTAGTCCTAGTGGCCTTCCGACAGACTGCCCCTTCCCCCCACCCCCTGGAGCCACATTGCGCCGCAAAATAATTTGTGCTTTTTTAAGTTACGGTGAAGAGTAGGTGGCCAAAGGCTTAAAGTTTTATTCATCATTTCTTGATGCTAGCGGTGAAATAGGAGAATGGAAGGGAAGAGAACCGTCTAGCTCCTGTCTATTGAACCTTGCCCTGCCTCCCTGCCTTCACAATTTCAGTGAGCGTAATAACTGTGCGCGCGATGCGTCCTTACACAGTTTCGGTACGACGAAGTGCCGATTGAAAGGACCACTGGACCGAGCGTAGGGCCACACAGGCACCAGAGAGCTGCTGATGAAGGAATCGTAACTAGGGCGAGACATTCGCGTGCACAGTCTAGCAAGAGGTGCCACGGCAAAACAGCCACCAATCGAATCGCAACTGTGACGGGTGTAATTGTACGAGGCCTAGCCACATAAACAGTGATGGGGGTTCAATAAGGAGAAAAAACGCCGTCGACAACGACAACAGTGACGGTGGTGGAGCCGCCGATGAACGCCACCACAAACACAAGCACAACGCCAGCAGCCACCCATCGCGTATTTACACTGAACGCCGCAGTGATGAGAACCGCTGAACGCTTGATATAGATCTAAGATCACAGATCACTGACGGACACCCTTGTTGAGCTGCAGGTGGCTAGGCATGCCTTGCAGCCGAGTGCCACCATTGTGATGTCTATGAATTGTTGCGATATTAAATGAAATTCAAAAAAGAGCATTTTTGCCGTCAACCCTCATTTTTTTACATCTACGACCCTTTAAAGAGCGCCGCTTGAACTGATTTCCCAAAAGTCTTCGTACCATCCCTGCAGATTGCCTAGTGAGCAACGGATTAGATTCCGATTCCTGAAAGTCTTCTAACTACTTAGAAATCCAATTTATAGCCGGTAATAAGGCTTAATGTCTCTAAGGGCATCGATACATGCTCTTGGGTAATTTCCGACGTTATACGATTGTGACGTTCAGGAAAATTAGTAGGTGTCGGACAGAGGCGACAGTTTTGCTTCATTGTATACTTTGTGCAACTCAGGATCGAATAGGGAACAAAGGCTACAATCTGCGCGCAATCGGTGTCAGAGCTGTTTTATTCCGAATACAGCTGTCTGTTTACTTACACTGTCTCGAAGCCCCCCCCCCTTGAAAGCCATTTCACCTGTCAAAACGCAGTGCCACTGCGAATTAGTTAGACGGTGGCGAGATACACAAAGAGGAAAAACTAGAAAATTGCCTAAATGGAGAAATTGGAGTGTTCCTTCCTATAGCCTTGCGCATTGTGACTCTCACCGCTGCTGCCCTCTTCAATGTTAACGCTGTCTCTGCTAAACAGCCAGACACAGACGACGCGAGAGGGGCGTACCGTGCCAGTGGCGCGCCAATTGCGCCGCGGGAAAGGCCATGCTAAATCGCCGGAGCATATCCTTCAGATGCGAATCGAGTGTCGGTCCGCATCAACCCTTACGAAGTCCGACGTGTCCCTTCACTACGGTAAATTCTCCTTCTTTGGATCTGTCTTCCTTATCTGGGCAATCCCCATTTAAATTGCGTAAGCGCTTCCTTGGGGGATTCTTTTATGCGACCGATCCTCATGGTATTTATAATATGTATGGAGGAAAGGGCAAGATTCTCATTTCAAATCCAAAATTTCTAATCTTTTCTAGTTGGCTGCTTTAAAGGAATCTTGCGCGGAAAAATCATGATTCTATTTCAGCCATAAATCACTGGCTTGAGACTCATTATCCACGATAATAGTGAAAAGAACTGAAGTATTGCTTTCGTTTTGATTAGAAATTCGAAAACTCGAAAAGGCTGCTACGCGTTCGAATTGCCCACGGACGTCTTTCACGAATGCTGGCGACGGGGATGCTCAAACTTGGTTCTTGGAGTGCATTCACTAGAAGCTCTTTCTGGCCTTCTGCTTCGTTGCATTCACATCTTACACTTCTACTCCATCCTATTCCATCGATCGATTTGTCTCCACTCTCCGAAATCGCGCGCTTTAACCCGATTCTCTCATTGCGTCGCCTGGTACGTAGCCGGCCAAACGCCGTCTTCTTTCCATGCCTCGCCTGGCTCTGCCTCCTGGTCCTTCGATGGTCCATAACGTGTAGTTTTTGTACGTTTGTTTCTCTTCAGAAACCGAATCTTCATGCGTGAAACTTTGTGTGCTATTTCCAGTGATCACAACTGACATATTCATGTTAGGAAAGAGTGCAAGAATTTTCCGCGCAAGATTCCTTTAACACTTTAGTGGGCCGCAATTCATTCCGTTTTGCGAGCTCTGCCTGAGGCTCTCATTGGTCAGGTACATTTGCTGAGATCCTCCGGCCGAATAAGATTTTCTACCGATTATTTTCCGAATTAGAGCGCTCAGTTGCTTGTCATCATAGATCAAACCGAGGTCGTTCGCTCACAAGCGGCCTATACAGTTCTTGCTCTACCTTCGCTTGTGTAATTCCACTGCGGTCGCAAGGGGATTATTGGAAGGCAAATTAGGCTTGAGGTTGCTGTCAGTCTACTTGTGACTGTCAACGCGCTCTATTGCTCTGCGATTAGCTCAAATCAGTAAGGCTTGTGTCAGAGTCCGCGATCCGTCGTACGGTTAGCGCGAATCGCGCGACGGATCACAGAAATCACAAGTGCCCGATCAATACTGCGAAGGTGCTCTCCAATCCCGCCGCCATTTCTGCTTGATGGTGATGGTTGAATGACGACTGTTCATGATTCTACTTGTTTCATATTCAGTGTTTCAAATGTTCAAATGGGGCACTTGCGATTTTTGCGATTCGCGCGAATCGCGCGACGGATCGCGGACTCTGACACCAGCCTTAAAGCTTTTCTTAAAAGATCAATACAATGACTACAACTTTGACTGGGTTCTGTGAAGTTTGTGCAGACCGAACAACAACAAATACCTCTGCAACCTGAACGAAAGTCGAATGCGTGGCGCATCCCGAGGGGTGAGGGACCAGTGATCTCTTCATGCTAATTGAAAACAGCGAAATTCAACGAGCTTCCAGAATCTTTTCAGAAGAGTAACGATTGCCTGATCGTGTTCGCGTGATTGTTGCCCTTGTGAAATCTCATATGGTCAGCAAAAAAAAACGTCTTCCCCTGTCTCGCAATTCCTCTGCCTTTCTTATCTTAATACACAATGTTTCCAAATAATCGACCAGTGTTCCGTACTCTGAGGTCCAATGTTGTCCGCCAGTATTTCAGTGTGGAGTGTCGTGATCAACGCAAAGAACAGTCATCAAAAGTGCGAGTGCTCTCAAATTGATGAATTGGCGACAATCTCGATAGACTACAATGTACCAATGAAAACACACTAACGCACATCCAAACACAACTGTGTGGCAGTGAGAACTGTAAACTGAAAGAAATGATGACAAAACATCGAAATCATCGTTAGAATTTCGAAAGAAGATCTTGTAAATATCGTAGAAACCGGAAATACAATGAATGACCGTTTTGGCGGAAAAGTTAATATAGAATTTTTGCATTCAGACTATTGATCGAAAATGTTGTAAGATAGATTTTTGGTGAGTCAGACACTTTTTACTAGAAAAAAGTCTGGAAGATGTTCAAGGATTCCTGTCCCAATTGCTGAACTTGAACCCTTAGAGCTTTGGAGTTCAAAAGTCTAGGAGACACATTTTAATTTTTGTAAGGAAATGGTTAGGCGAGAAAAGTAATGCACGAAATACCGTTTCGGTGCTGACATTTAACCACTACTGTATGTCCATAACGTGGAAAAGGGAAGCGATGAAAGAAGCCTTATAAGTACTGTAGCCATAACAAACGAATCACAGATAGTTCAATAGCGCCATCACCAACCAGATTAAGGGTTAAGCGAAAGACATCAGAGGAGCATGTACTTGTAAATCGTGGTTAGCTAGCACGTGGTACAACTTAAAGGCAAGCCTCGGGATGAAATAAGAGCGTTCAATAATGAAGAGAGATGGTAGGGGTCTGGAAAAGGAAAGGATAGCAAGAGAAGCCCCCACTATGCCCCCAATAAGGACTTTTATTTCAGTCGCAGCACACCTTGGAATGGAGAAGGGGTGTTGTACGAGTTTCTAGCTCCAGTTGCTCCAGTGCCGCAATGCAACTGCTGCCGCAACTGCGCTTACAATTTTCAAGCAGAGTTCACGTGGCAACCGACAGCGGAAGGCGGGGCTTGCGGACGAAGGAGTGGATTGCGGCCTTAGTAGATGTTGCGCCTGCCTTTCAAATTTTTCAGGGAATTAGGATAAGTAATTAAGCTCGCCTTTTTTATTCTATGCTGTTTTAAAGGCACAACCCAGGCAGAAGCGGAGTAAACGATTTCGTTCGGTCTGTAAGACAGACGCCAAGGTCTCCCGTTCATGGCAGGCTGTTGTCTGGCGCCCTCTCGCCTCACACTTTCCTGCTCGCCCTCAGTTTCTTACTGCCTTACCACAGCTGCATCACCAAGCTGGGTAAGCCCAAAGTTTCACATGGATGCTGGGTTATGAACAAAACTTTCACCCCAGGCGGGACTCGAACTCGCACCTCTTGCTTACTGGGTATTGTGCTGAAAGTTACCCTACCGTGGCACCGTTTCGCCCTAACACAGCTTTATTTACCATAGCTTATCAGCACTTACAAGTCTAACGTGACGAGCCGGCTGGCCGCTGTCGGCAGTGAACCGCAAAGCCAAAAGGCTCTAGCACCGAGAGTCAAAGGAAACGTTCTCGAAATTTGAAGAAGTTTCTCCAGATGAGGTTGTTGGATGACACCATCAAAGAACCATGCACACCCATTGTTTCGTGCTATCTGCGTCTCGTTCGTCCTCCACACTTTCAAATCTCCGAAATTTCTTAGACTGCCTGTCTCGCTCGCAAACTCACCCACTGCTCAGGGAGGTCCCTGTTTCAAGTGTTTTCAATAATTTATTTTTTCCAGTGGTGGGTCAATTAGCTGTTGATATTCAAACCTTCTCGTTTTGCTACAACGTGTGCTTAAGAGATCTATCGAATTCAGAGGAGAGTGCGAGTCAATCCAAAACAAAGAACTCGGTTGTAAAGCACTGTAAGTCGGAAAACAGAACTGTTTTCGTATGTTTGCACAGCAAATGAAAACCGGAACACGAAGCGAGCTGAAGTCCAAATCACTCGAGAAAAACAGATTTATCATCGCCATTGTAAAGGACAGTTCCCCAGAGGGAAACATTGGGTGATACCTGAGATGTTATCAAAAGCCTCGCTATCAAGTGGGCCCATATAGTATTCTCTAGAAAAAGAGCGAAGCAGGTACAATTGGGGAGCACTGCTCATCCAACAGCGCGACATCACGGAGAAATGTTCTACTATTAAGGGAAAGCTGCGCTAGAAATTAGGGATAAGCGCTCAAATAACACCTAGAGTATGCGGAGTTAGACACGGCACGGCCAGCGTTCCGCGCGCGGCGGATCGTGCAGCGATAGGTTGAAGCCAAAATTCTTTCACTTTCTCTATCCTCTTACAGATGCGTGCTGCCTCACCATAGTTTCCTCCGGAATACACACCAAGAGCCCGGCGCAACGAGCTACCGCGCCGCGTGAATGTGCGCCATGCCGCTCTGTGACCTTAGGGCATACAACCGTGAACGTAGCATTTCTGCCACAGCGGCAAAGACCGGTCCAGCACTTCCACATTTTTCTAACCGCTTCATATTCTCTTTTGATCACTTGTAGACCCCACCCTTACCCTTTGCAAAAAGCCCTTGCCACACACTTTTTTTCTCAAAAAAAAAAAAAAAACCAGTGTGGTTTCAAGGGACTCAGATATACGTACGAGTTGGAATACAGAGCGGACTGACGAATATAGTTTATAGAAGAGTGATCGAAGACGAGCTGAAGTAAACAGTAACCAGTAAATAACTCTGATCAAGTAGAAAATTCCAGAGAGAACCGGTTCACTCGTGGAACAGAGTCCAATTATAGTACCACTATCGCCAAATGAATACGGTACTTCAGAAACTCGAAGAAAAAAGGTCAGATGACTTTCGTAGCGGTGATAACGGGCCACCCCAAGAGTGCATTCGATGACCTTGCCGAAAACACAGCCATATTTCACAATTGTATGGCTGAAGAATGATGCTAGTAATCGATTAGTAGTCAAAAAAGAGAATCATCGTTTATTTAATAATTTCGCGAGAATAGAGAGACCAAGGAAGTGGGAAAGCCAAAGCTAGAACACTACAGTTTGTATTATTTCAGTGACCAAAGTGGAATCCGATTAGACGTGTCTCAAAGTGGTCACTGATATAGATGAAAAAGAAAAAAGAAGGAAGGAGGGACGAATAAGAAAAAAAGAGAGAAGAATCGATTGCTCAAAAACCGTTCCATGGAAAACTAAAGGAAGCGATTAATAAGACGCGTACATTCGATTGCTTCGAAATTTCCTGTAGTCAAACGTAGAATATTTGGTCGGCACTACATAACTGTGAATGCACGGATCACCTGTCGCAGGGCTCCAGTAGCGTCTCCAAAGGTCGTGGCCATTTCAGAGCAGCGACGGCGAAATGGGCCTATCGTGCCCTCACCAGGCACCTTCGAGTCGCGACATTGGCATAACCTCCGACCTTTGCGACCATTGATCACTCTCTTTACCTACCCGCGATCGTCTACCAGCAAGCCACATTATTGACATGGCTATAGGCAGAGGGACATTAAAATAAAAATATTGGGGCGCGATGCGATACGCACTGTACCGCTTCCTCACTTTCTTGGACAAATGAGCCTCTAAAGTTTCCTTCCAATCCTCAGCTCGAACGTGTTCTTTCTGGTTGGATTTCTTTGTGTCATACGGGTTGGTTGGTGGGAGCTTATTGCGAGGCCTTAACGTTTCGACTGAATACGTCGATCATGCAGAGGCCGATGAGGTTCCACCGTAGGGAGCGGAAAAAGTCCATTCCGCCAACGAATTAGAAAGTAGGCAGTGGAAAAATTTCCACCAAGACAAAAAATCAAAAAAAAATATTCCACTAAAACAAAAATCAAAAACTTTCGCAAACCTCGTTAGGGTCACAAGAAAGTTTTAAATAGACTTGCTATACTAACATGCCGAGGTTGCAAGAGGAGAGAAGTTGGAGAATGCCTCACCATGGACGTTCTTTGGATTATCGCTGAAAACTCTAATGAGCTTCAGGAAGAAGACCGTTTTTCATAAATATCACCTCCATCAGGCTCAGTGGCATTCTGACCTTTGACATAAGTGCTTGAAAATAGCCATCATTCGCTCTACTTGTTCTGTGTTCTACGCCATATAAGAACAACGTCGCCGACAAACGAAGGCAGTGTACCCATCGCCCTTTGCTCTCATTCCAGTTCACCTATGATGTTTCCGAGAACGGCATCAAAAAAACGGCTGAGATGACATCGCCAAACTTGCTCTACGTAGATTGATAAAGGTCAGTGAGAAATAGCAAAATCTCGGCTCTTAGATTGCTGCCCAGCCGCTCACACCAGCATTGGAGCAAATATTGATAAGGTAGTTCACGACCTCAAAAGCCGCTCCTGACTCTAAAAACCACGGGTAGCGATTAGATCCTGAAAGAAATTCGCTCCGTGAGTGAAGTAGCAAAATCCGCAATAACAGAGTGGTGGTATGTCGCAACTTAAAAGTGCGCGACAAAGGAGGTAATGCCTTTGCTTAACCGCTGCGACTGTTGCCATTCTTATCAATCGCAGCATGCGTGGCATCTGCGGCACTCCCGGACGAAGTGCTCTCTCGCGTTTCCCCTCTCCTTGCAGCACTGCCTCCCTCGTTCCTGTTCTGTCAAAAAAATTTCTCTATGTTTTCTATGCTGCTCTTGTTTCCCCCCCCCCACTGACTTCTCCCTTCTTCCGCACTTCTGGTCTAATTTTCGGAGAAAGATAACACCAACTGGATCCCGACTCGTGCCTCTAGTAGTGAAGAAGGATTTAGAAGCACAAATAGGAGGGTATAGTGCATTTGATAGATCCGATACTTCAAACGAGGCTACTGTGATGCGTCAGAGATAGGGCAATCCATGCTCATCTTTCCCGCAACAACGTCTGAGTCGCATGTGCCTTATTCTCCCGTTCTAATAATGCTTTCGGGAGGGGAAATAGGTGAACAGAGCTGCGGCCTATCGACAGCAGGGCTCGCAGGACTATAATACAAACAGGCAGTGGGCTGCCTCCACAATTATATTGGTCTTCGACTTTACCTTGTCTTTCTTTTTTTCTACCTACTAACGATTCACTACAATGCACTGAAGGCGCAAAAGGAAGCGATTCCAGAAGTCGGTCATACAAATCTACCCCTACAACTATTAGTCTATACCAATTGCTCAGCCGGCCTAACTTGCGGCACTTCGGCTCCTTTACTTTCTTCGCACTCTGGGGCGCGGGCGTAGGATCGGTAGTACCCGCGAACTGTGCGGGCACCTTAAAAAACGCTCCATCAGTACAGTTCGCGGGCACTATAAACTCTGCCGCACTCGCCACCGCCGCACCCTAGAGTGTGAAGAAAGTGGGCTGGCCCGGCATTTAGACTGTTGCATAGCAATAAAGTGTTCAAATGGGAATGTTTTTTTTCATTGGTTTTTTATTTATTTGTATTACTTTTATTTTATTTGGTCAATATTTCTGAAGGACAGTAATTTCCGTCAATTCGCAAACGCTTCTAACCTCGAATCAGTTGAAACGAATCCGTGTTTTATGTTTTAGGCGAGGACATGAACGAATGGCAAAATCTGCACAAATAATGCTGAAATCTTCTTGAAATGAATGGGCTGAGTCCTCTAATATTGAAACTTCCAAACAATATCGTGTCCTGCTTTATACTAAGCACCCTATATCAGTATTAAAATACTACATATACTCTAGAACTCCGAAGTACATGGACGACTGTGCACAGTAGCAAGTCAACGAGCGACGTCGTGCCACTTTGCGGTTCATTTAGCGCCAAACTCGTGCTTTGTTGGTCCTACGATAATGGGCACATTTTAGCTTATTGCCCAGGAAAACCAAACAGGCATGGTATGTACAACACGCAACACTGGAGTCAGGTACGAAATTTGAACTGTAGGAGGGGCACGACGACACTCGCTAACTTCTTTTGCACACACTTTCGATTTTCGAACCCAAACGTCGTACATTCAAGATATTCGAATAATATTCGATTTCGCTGATAGACCTTATGAATAGGTTGAGTAGATGATCAAACGCTCCATTACACGGATATCCGGAATCCAACGTCATGAAGTCAATGGATACGATGTCTGGAAGGGGATTTTGTAACGTACTTGGTGGAAAGGGGCGCTGGGGTGTGATTTGGATCACCACTTTACGCCCAACGTCACCAAAACCGCTTCCGCCTCTCAGCCGTCGCACTCACTACCTTTAATATTGAATATTAGAAAAATGTTCTGATCGAATGCACAAGCGCTCATAAAAATACGTCGAAATAATTCCCCATAAATTTTCTACATTTTAAATGTCAATTGATTTAAAATTAATTAAAAAAAATTAACACTTCATTTGTATTTAAATTTCTACGCTCTAAACTTTACATTTCATTTAATGACCATCATTATTGAAACAAGTGAATGGAGAAAATTGACATTCTGACAGACATGCGTTCGAGAGCATTTCATGTGCTTCTCCAGGAAGTAGTGCAGTGAGTATGGGAAGCAAAAGTTGATAAGAGAGCTTTTCCTCGTTGTCAGCAGTGGAGTATTAAAAGTCAAAGTTAATCAAGCGACCACCAGAGCTCTATGATGTCGAAAACGCGGTTTTTCATTTGTACTATAACAAATGAGGTGCGGAACCCTTGGCGAACTCCACGTGACGATGGGCGTCAACGCGAACACAAGAAACACAAACGTGCAGCAATCCATCAAATGGGCCACTGAATTCACGATAGTGCAACGGTGTAGGGCATTCAGCACATTGCACTGTCGTCGGAGGTTATGCTCGTGGAGAAAGTGCAAGCATGACCTGATATAAGGAGCAGGACTTGCAGTGGTTCTGTTGAAGCACATCGGAGGAGTGTTTACGCCAAATATCACCGGCAACAGGGTGTTTGCGCACATGTTTTGCAACACCACCATAGAACCCACTGGTGAGAAAAAAACCCTCATAAAGAAACTTACCACCAGGGGAAGGAACTGGACGGGGGACAATTGCGTGTCGACGTAACCCTGCACACTACATAAAAAGAAGAAACGTCAGAGATATCCCAGAGTGATGGTATGTTAGCGAAAACCCCAGGTCAAACTGGTGGGGTAGCAGCGATCAATAATGAAAATATGGATGCCCAACTTACTGAAAATGAAAAAAGGAACCAAAGCAAACCGCCGATGAAGCCATTAACAAGTATCTCTCCTCTTCTTCGAAATAAGGAAGGGGCGGGCCGGACGAGTTTCTGAACTTGCTTGCTCCATGGCTCCACTAACCCGCGCGTATTTGAATTGGCCGCTACGTATTGGCCACGCAGCCAGTCCCGCGAGCTCTACGGCAAATGAGCGTGTCGACCAGAAGGACGGACCAAATTTGGCACCTCCAATTTCTCTTAGTAGGTTTTTGCTTTAGCGACACTTCATGTGTACTCAACTATGTCTCACGCATCTTAAACTCCATCAGCAGCAAAAGTATGGATCCATCTGGGGTTGTTACTTTGAGTGATAGGTTTATGTGTATAAGTGGGTACATTTGTCTGTGTGTATGTTGCATGCAATTTGTGTTTGAATATCACTTTTCACCAATAAATAAATAAATATCCCAGTGGCCAAAACATTGCGAAATGTGGCTCTAGAGCGTAAGCACACATGATGTTTTCGCATTCGACCAAGCAGCAGGATGCAACTGTAGTAATAGTAGTAGCAGTAGGCGGCACGAAAGCTGCACAAAAACTGGAAATAGTAAAGTTAGCAGTAGTTAATGAACTCATACAGCGTCACAGCGGTCTAAATATTTTAGATTAGATGAAAATGAACGAGCTACCGCTGCCGCGCTAAGACAGGTCGCACCAGTTTCCTACGTTTCGGCGATCATCTGCTTCAAGATCGTCATAAAGAAATTTGGGTCTTCGACTTGAACAGGATATCGGTGCTCTGCAGCACCACTGACCGATCCCAGATCCTGACCGTAAGTGATACATACGGTACGTTTGCTTTCTTCGACGTTTTGTGACTTTACGGAAAACGGAAATCGGAATACTGAAATCCAAAAACAGCCAATTGCCGTAGTATAGATTGACAAGCTCTCAGCTACATATTTTGACTTTATAATTATTGATTGATTTTTTAGTTCTTCTGAGTTGACCAGCCCAAACTTAAGTAACAGACGCTGACCAATTATGCATATTACCTTCTGCTCGGTAATGATTTCCAAATAAACCGTGTTCTACGACGCCTTTAAAACTGCTCCACCAGCATCTTAATACATGAAGAAGTGCAAAGCATTCGACGTTAGTACCGTTTTGGGATGCGCCACGCATTCCACTTCCATTCAAAAGGCAGAAGGTTTGCAGTGGCAACGCGATTTGGCCTATACACACAATGACGCCGATGTACAAGTCAGGATTTCTCATCCTACAAAAAAGTCGGGTTCCAATAAAGAGACACCGACGGATGAAGGGCTTAGCTGGTCCGGACGACGTACGACGCAGAACTTGATCTCCAGGCCGCGTGCTTGATTACAGCACCACTTGCCACTGCACCACTATCTCCTCCATCTCAACAATATCAGAGGTAATTTTTAGAATATGCAGAGTTTGTGTATACTCAAAGTAATGACAGGAAAGACAGCACTGTTCGATGATATAGCGACAAGAAAGGAGAGTTATTCTCCAATCTTTCTGAGTCTTATAATCGCTAGACAACTGACGAACGACCGGAGCCCCTATATCTCCGTTACTTTGGCGTGCTTCCCCTACATACATGAAGTACTTTTTTGTGATTGTTTACTGCCATCGAATAGACAGTACATAGACAATCCAAAAAATGTCGCCATCACCGACACCGATCTTATAGTGCAGTAAACGCAAGGAGAACGATATGTTCGCAAAATGGTTGTCGAGGGAATTTTTCGAGGAGGAAGTCTCTCATTTCATCATGTGAAAAGTTCATGTGCAGGAACTCAGTGCATACAGAGACCTACACTGTCAATAATACCGACAGTCGTGGACCACCCACGGCGCAGACACTCAAGCAATGGGTTGAAATCAGTTTGAAGTAACAATGTTCACAAATTTCAGCGGGGTTGCACTGTGCTATCGTGACTATAGAAACGATGCAGTGCCGTTGGCCTGACTTTCCAACTCTTAGCGCATCAAAGACTCGGTCCGCCACGGCGCGTCCGCCGTCAGCTGGTGCGACCCTGTGTCATTCGTTTGATGGCGTTCGAGAAGAAGTCTTCTTGTCTCAGCTCCCCAAGTCGACCCTGCGATCAAAAAATTTGTGATCACGCCACGGATATTTTATTGCGTTTCGGTTACCCTGTAAGAGAACTGCGGGTTTCGAAGGACTGGTTCTAATTTAGCTTTCTCTACATCAGGGAATAAATAAACTGGGTTGTCTGCATTTACCATCGGTAGGAGAAGCGGTGGGCGATACCTCATAGCTGGTCATAGCCGAAAATGGGTTTTGATGGGATATATGTGACGCATTTTTGACTTCCTTGCTTTGAAAAAACGAAAGGCTAAAAAAAAAACGAACTCATTACATGACGCTGCCTGTAGTGTCATGCCAATCGAGTTAGATGTGCCCATAGGGCAGCCCGATAAATCTGCAGAAGTTTGGCGGAAGCTACCCTTTTTAATCGGCCACATGTCATTGAACTTCAGGGTGAAACTAGGCCCTCAGCGCAATGGAGGTGTGATCGAGACCGTCTCTTGACACCCCTCAGTGACGTTCAATGACGCATTCAAAACCGTACGCCTTTCAGCTATCATGGTCGCTGTCTTTACGACGACTTCAGTCATGAGTGTTCAGAGTAACTTGAATCTGGGCTTCAGTGTATGTCGATTTCAGCGAATTCCACATAGACACGGGCCAGTACTTAGCGACATTATTTCGCGCTAATCTTTGAAATTCCTGTATTGAGGAGCGAAGACGATGGTTCTAGAAGGGCTTTAGAGCTAGCGGGTGTGCTCAATGACACGACTCAGTGGCGAAAAAAGGAGAAAATCCGTCAAAAAAAAACGCAAAACAGGACCAAAGTTTTTGGCCGTTGGTTTTCACTCATGAACAGGTAACAGCTCAGAAAGCGGACGTATGAACGAGTTCACCGCAACGCGTTTGGTGGCACCATGCCAAACCACGCCAATCGAGTTGCTCCAGTTGTGCCGCTGCTGGCAACGCAGCTCGTCCAAATCACCAACTAAACTAGTGGGCGGATCGCTTTTGGGGGCGGAGTGCTTTCGAAGTCCTGCTCAGCAACCAGCGCACCTTTCGTCGAAGCGCCACACCTCGCTTCCTGGCAGCCAAGTAACTGATTCGTGTGGTGCATATGCTTCCTCGATGCGCTCTCTATCGTAATCGCCCCCTTTAAAACAGAAAAGGATGACAACAGTCGGAGAAATCGCCATGAAGAGTACCGTTTATACAGGGGAATGATATGACTAGGCTGTTAAATATTTTCCTGGTTTCAATGTATGTAAATACTCAATGAATTCTCCTCTGTAGGGATTTTGAACAATACTGTGGCTAAAGAGTCACTTGTTTCAAGCATTGTGACCCGCTCAGCACAAGGGTCACATCAAGGGGTTATTTTCTACTTCTGCCTCAAACAAGCTTAAAATGAATATTTTAATGGGGTTCTAGTCGCCCTAACAAAGGGCCAAGTGGTCAAGTCAAAACAATAGTTACACGAGTGGAAAAGTTTCTCGCTATATTATAAAATTTTGGAATGTAAACAAACAACAGGTAAGTGGCGGAGTGGTCCGTTTTGCAACTCTCAGTCGATGCACCGCTCTTTCGTCCACTGAGCCCTCCAGTGGTGAGGGGCTGATGGGCAAAACAAAGTAAAAAGCGCGATATAGTGAAAACTATAGTTCTGTGATCAATACCTTCTCTGAACAAAATCAAGGCAGTGATCACTTGTTGTTGGGAGGATGTTTTATGGCCATATGTTTACGTGGGTGACGTCAACAGGTCTCTAACAGGTCCAAAGTATTGTCATCGTCAAATTAACCAGTGGTCTCTACTTCTGATTTTTGAAAAGAATAAAAAATGTGCATATTGTTTTTGATGTGCAATTTCTCTCAAGATAGAAGTTCAATTATCTATATTCACCACTTTAAAGCATCCCTTTGAATAACCTGAAATTCCGGGACGTGTTTATTCAATTCCTGCATTGTTGAAGAGAGTTTGCGAAAAAATTCAAAACCCAAGCTTTTGTCGCATGCTACATGGAGTCCGTCATAGTGATTCAAAAGTATTCAAAAAAAATCCAACGAACTATGCCAGAAGCACAGGATTGGCAATCTCTCCCACGAGGCCTCGTTTGCCGCTTCAAAGGCCGGGTGGGGTTCAGATTGTTGTGTTGCAAAAAGTGCTACAGTAACCAGTGAAATTTTCCTTGTGAGGTCGGCCGTGTATGACGGAGAGACACAGCGCTGCGAGGAGAGGGAAAACGCGAGAGAGCACGTCGTACGCGAGAGGGCGCAAACGCCACGTATGCCGCGATTGATAGAGTGGCAGCGCTGGCAGCGTACAAGGCAAGGCCTTTGCGCCCATGCCACGCACTTTTGAATCGGGACAGTACATATAGCGACCCCTATGCTTGAGGACCCCTCTTTATCACTCGAGAAGGGACTGGCTCACGGCACCTAATCCTGACAAGTGGCTTCATGTATTTTCATTTTTGAAGGGTGCTTTTTTAGAAGTTGAATTTAGAGGACTGGACTCAGCACTATCTGACAAGGGGATTATATATTTTCATTTTTGAAGGGTGCTTTTTTAGAAGTTGAATTAGTTTCACAGAGACTTTTCCTGTGAATAGTTCAACGACTGTAGGCCTCGCACCTCGCCGATATTAGTATATTTTGGTCTTTATCTCTGCGGAACTAAGCTGCCAATTACCAAAGGACTTCGTGGTAGATAAAACGTTATTCTCGAGAAAAGTAGGTTAGACGTGAAAAAATGGTTGCATTAAAATTAGGAGACTGCGTTCCACCACGCCGTGTGGCGTAAGTGCATCACGCGATACAATGAGGTTTCACTCAGTCACCAGGACTTTCCTCAGTGCAAGGAGAACACGGAGTCGGTAGTATTTGGATTGATGCCAGACTCTGCAGAGTTTTAAAGATGATTGAAGTTCGAATTGCGAAAGAGGTGCAGCTCTTTCACCATGGAGGGTATCTGCGAGTGTCTAGGTCACTACCTACTTCATTCAGTCTTAGAGTTAGATGAAGTTATTGACTTGATGTCATGTACTTAATGTGTATGAGTAGCATCTGTTCAGACGATTGTGTAGAGGACGGACTGTTGTGTGTGTGTGTGTGTGTGTGTGCACGTTCCGCAGCCCATCTAGGTTTAACCAACACCATTGATTTATGGTGGCTCGCTAACTCACACCCCGTTGGATACTTTCTTATGGGATCTTCGAATGTGCAGGGGAATGAGTCGATGTTTAATGCTTTGCTCAATAGATACCATTTATAACGCAACTCAAAGCGGTTCTGCAATGTGCATGAGGTTTTATGGCAATCAAGTTCAAGGTCAGCCTGTTTATAGTCCTGCTGCACTGCGCTACGCGAGTGCGTTGCGATTTTCCTCTTCTGGTCAGGTCACCTAAAATTGAGGCACTTTATTTGTGAGCGAGTTGGGGACCAAAGCCAGGCCCATATGGTTTAATCATAAGCAAGGGGTAGTATAAGCAAGCTCAACCTCACCACAAAAGGTGAAGGTCATATGTTCGCGCAGTCTAAGCTTAAAGGAATCTTGCGCGGAAAATTCTTGCACTCTTTCCTAACATGAATATGTCAGTTGTGATCACTGGAAATAGCACACAAAGTTTCACGCATGAAGATTCGGTTTCTGAAGAGAAACAAACGTACAAACTACACGTTATGGACCATCGAAGGACCAGGAGGCAGAGCCAGGCGAGGCATGGAAAGAAGACGGCGTTTGGCCGGCTACGTACCAGGCGACGCAATGAGAGAATCGGGTTAAAGCGCGCGATTTCGGAGAGTGGAGACAAATCGATCGATGGAATAGGATGGAGTAGAAGTGTAAGATGTGAATGCAACGAAGCAGAAGGCCAGAAAGAGCTTCTAGTGAATGCACTCCAAGAACCAAGTTTGAGCATCCCCGTCGCCAGCATTCGTGAAAGACGTCCGTGGGCAATTCGAACGCGTAGCAGCCTTTTCGAGTTTTCGAATTCTAATCAAAACGAAAGCAATACTTCAGTTCTTTTCACTATTATCGTGGATAATGAGTCTCAAGCCAGTGATTTATGGCTGAAATAGAATCATGATTTTTCCGCGCAAGATTCCTTTAACGTCTCTCGTATAAGAAACTCTTGAGTTTTGGAAGTTGTATGGAGGAAGTAGGAATTTGAAGAATGGAAAAAAGTCGAAATCAACCTTTGGTGGTTTCACTCCTTCATTCGCATCAACGAACTTGGGGAGCAATTGGCAAGAATGTGAGACTGACAAAGTCACGCGATGACTTGGGGTCTCGGGTGGGTCATAAAACTTTAAAATTGGCTTGGCATGGTGGTACCACCTTGGCCACGGTTTTGTCCTTAATTTTCTAGATTTTAACACTGTCAACTTGACTTTGACTGCTGTCGTCTTGATCGCTTGCAGCATTCCGAAGTGGTTGTCACATTTGCGTTGGGCCAGTGCGTCAGGCATCCATAGGGCTCACGAGTAAAGAAAGAAATTAAGTAAGTTTTTACCATATCTTCCAAAAAAGGCTCGTGTCTGTGAAAAAGACTGACAAAGGTGCTTTAAAAAGGCTAAAGTACGCTCACAGAACGCTCACCACTTGAGTCTTCTTTTTACTTGCTCTCTGCTATAATGCCGGCGAAAACACATGCAAAACTATTGCGAAAGCAGGTCAAAGTGTCACATTCGTCGGAAAAACTAATCAGTGGAATGATGAAAACAAAACGAAGCAACGGGCGAAAAGGATCGATAAACAAAACTGCGCCAGGAACTCCAAGGACAAGAACCGAACCGTAGGTATCGTCTATTTACACTGAAGGTGAAAACGAACATAACGAAGGTTCATTGTAGAAATCTGATGAGGCGAAGATGAGTGAGACTGACGTGATAGTATGACTCGGTCGAAATGAGGCGGAATGAGACGAATCATACAGTCAGACAACGATCACAACACCTTCCCACTCACATGTGCGTAGTATCATTTAGCAGTCATGGAACGAACACGACGAGAGGAACAGCGCAAAAGGTTCTCAAGTAAATTCGTATTTCACCTTCACTACTAATTTTGTTGCGAGGTGACACCGCGCACAGCCAATCCCTCGCAGGGATGCTCTGCCCTGCCGTCTGCACCAGGTTGATTAATTTGTGTTAGGTTTAGGTTTTTTCTGAATATGGGTTCCTAGCCCCATGTTCGATTCCCGTACTCAGGGTTAAGCGTGCGTTGAGGAATCCACGACAGGTCGACGGGGGGGGGGGGGGTTAGGGGGAGGGGTCGTATTGGCCCGCTGGAGGAAGAGATCGGGCCGGATCGATGCAGTAGGATCATCACCGTCGGAGGACAAACATCAAGGATCGAATCGATGCCATGGAAGGCCAGAGGATTTCCAATAACAATATTCCGCCCACACAAAATTTTCGTGATTCAGAGGTGTCCGCGTAGTAATTCTTAGTTACTTCAGTGTTTTATCACCACACAAGTTAAAGAATCCGAAATTCGCACGTTTTCCAAGGGATATTTTATCTTTCAAGTGAGTCCTCAATCTGAAGGGATGTGAAGCACACGGCGCATCCCAGAGTGGGCCCAGTTGTTGCGCGCGCTTCAACTACGGCTCTCTGGAAAGAATCTCAATTCAGGAAAAATCAAGAGGATTCTGAAAGGGTCCGTGTAAAACAGGGAGGAGTCCACTATTCAACAAGAAATGCAGCCAGCGTCAAATTCACTGTAAGTGTAAAAGTTGAGATTCGTCAAACGATTTTACACAAGTCGGAAAGAAAAAAAGCTCGTAGATTCCGAGTATGCTCCCATTTTTGCAGCCCCTGAAGGCA
>MU882583.1:0-26196 GCA_036418205.1 Ostertagia ostertagi
CCTCTTAGGTAATGGAAGTGCCGAATGTGCTGACTAAATGTTAAGTGAAATATTTATTTCACTCATTTTACTTCAAAGACAGTGAACTAAAACCTTTTAAAGACAATGAACTTCCATGACATAGAACAAAACATTTGAATATTGAATTCTTCACTGGCATTTGAATTGAATTCTTTTCAAAAAATCATTGAATTTTTTTCAAAAATTCAATGATTTTTTGAAAAAAAATTAATTTTCACAGATCTTCATTAAAGAACTTCAAATACAATCATGTGCTGATCTATACGTTCGTCAAGTCATTGTGTTTACTAAATGAGCCAAATGTTAACTTCCACTAATATGAATCTAGAACATGCCTGAATGATACCTTGTAGATCTCACTTTGGCGAAAATTTGAATTGAATTGTTTTCAAAAAATCATTGAATTTCTGAAAAAAATTCAATATTTTTTTCAAAAAATTCATGGATTTTTTCTTACAAAAATTCATTGGATTTTTTTTTCAAAAGTCTTCATAATAAGAACTAATTTTTTTCTAATCATCTTCTTGCTGTATTGGAGCTGCATTGCTGTTGAGAAATCTAAAAGAAATAATAATCACCTTATTTCTAAGTGAAAATTTTGTTTGCAACTTTGCTAAAATTCTTGATAAAAGCACAATGCGCGGCATGCGAAGAAAGTACTGGACGCATGTTGCCCAAAACTTCAAACTTCATGCTTCCGAAAGAATCACAAGAGCAGTTCAAGGGAGTAAATCAAAGAGAGTTACGTTCTCCATCAATGCATCTCCTAAGATGAGCCCCAAAGGAGCAAGAATCACAGGGCACTGGCTAATGAAAGCTATTTTTTATGGTTAGCCTCGCGAGATCAAAATTTTTGTTCGCTCACAATCACGCCAAAATGAGGATGAAAGCGAAATGTGTAAGACCAAATGGAGGGATATCCAACAAGTAACATGAAGACTGACGAACTTCTGCTCAAACAGCTGAAAAAAGAGGAAGGATTAAAGAAGAGTAGGACTGACATGATTGCGTCAGAAACCGCCGCAGAAAGCGTTTGCGTTGCGGCGTCAACCTTGGAGCGCGGCAGGTATCACCCGGACGCTGGAAAACTGGGACGCGGCGAAGAAAAAGTTTTAGGAGAGTGTAACTTTCTTGAGACGTATTTGTTTCACTTATTGAGGTAGGTTTAAACTGTGCCTGAGGTGGCTTTACAGAAAATTGCAAGGATGACCTAACTCTCCCAAAAGTATTTCTGTCAGAAGCGGAAAACCCAAAATTCTGAGAAGGCGCACCTCCAACTTTGAGAGCTCATAAAATCTTTCGTATGCGACATCTTGGAAATTTGTGAAAAGTTTTAGAAACTTCAAATATTTCTCTAACAAAAGATTATAAAAAGTTAAGTGATTGTCCCCTTTTTCAAAAATTTGCCCCGTTCGAACAGTTCCCGTGCAAAACCGAGTTTTTAAGCTTTCAGCGACTATAACTCACTTCATTTTGATTGCTGTGTTTCCCTCTTTCCATGGGGTGAAAGAGCAGGTTTTGCTCTTTCTAATAAGCCCTAAACCATTTTTCAAAGTTCATTTTTCGAGAAAATCCCACGTTCGAACATTTCGGGCGGTTTTGCCGAACACATCACGGCCCGCCCCCCCCAGCAATTTTTTTTTTTTTGTATTCCCACCCCTTTTTTTATATTTTTTGAAAAAATCGCGAAAAAGGGTTTTTATTTTGTCGTACATATTTTTTTTTTTTCGAATTTTTTTGGGCTTTCAACGAGCATAACTCGCTTCATTTTGATTGCTGCGTTTCCCTCTTTCCATGGGGTGAAAGAGCAGAATTTGCTCTTTCTAACAAGCCCTAAACCATTTTTCAAAGTTCATTTTTCGAGAAAATCCCACGTTCGAACATTTGGATCCCATAGGTTTTTGAGCAGCACATGCGAGGTTTCGAGCTTTCAGCAATAATAACTTCCTTCAAAGAGCATGTTGGAAAGAGGCGAAGACATTTTTGAAGACCGCGAGGTTTCTTCTTTCTTATGTGTTTCACGATTTTGTGGAAGAACCGTCCGTAGAAAAGTAGGTTCCCGAAGAAGTTCAATTTCAGCCACAAGAAGTCAAACCTTTTCATGGAGATGCATTCAACTGTTCTCTATTCCTCAAGGAAAACACCGTAATTTGCCTAAAACTGTCTCTCTGTGCATAATTAATCGAATCTAATGCGGTCTGCACAAACAATTCTTGCCCTCGGATACGCCACGCACGCGCCTGTGGCTGGCAGTCCTCGAAATTGCGACCCCCTTCCGACCAAAATGCGACCCCTTCGTTCGAACAGTTCGAACGGACGGTTGACCCTGCTTGACCGTGCATTTCAATCTCATGCTTAAAAAATCGTTTTTAAATCGAAGTTGTTCTTGGCTGGCGCCATACTTGTGGTTATCCCAGTTAGTTCAAGTGGACGTGCAGCGAGCCAGAAATACTTAAGAAGACATAAAGTTTGACTCCTTCGCCATGTAACAGCAGCGTCAGCTGACGAAGACTTTCACGAGGTGTCCTGTGCGTGCTAGCGCCGTATTCTCACGCAACTCATTCCCAATACTGCCAAAAAAACAAGCCAAAAAACACTCCTGAATCGCCTTACTTACATGCCCATCTTTTCACAATTGTGGGTATCGAGTTGAAATCCATACCGCATCTTCAACATATGCCTCACATCTTGACTCAGCAGGATCTCAGTTCGATTTGCCATAGAAATTTATGGACTGAATTGCACAGACGAATGACTCTAAGAATTGTCATTTCGATGCCCTCCGGATATCGCAGCAGCTTGCTTGAATTGAAAATGAATAGTGTAAGTCACCAACTTGGAATGATCCCAGTTCGCTCCGATATCAGTCACTGAGAGTCATCACAGCTGTGGAAACAATAATGTAGCGGATCAAGAAAACGTAATCCTCAACCTACTGGGACCAAAGGAGTTAATCAAGCCAACTACGAGACGACATTTGAGGCCCGCGATTGAGAGACCAATAAAACTTTGCCTTTCAAAACGAGACTGTGACAATACTGGAGCTATGGGAGGTGGCTGTGAGAAGACAAGTGGTGCCGTTTACCGTGCGAGCGGTCGTAGGGTGGAATCTCAGGGACGGTAGTAAACTAGCCAAAATTGCACGTTAACGGGAGGACGTAACGTGGAGGTGCAAGTTTTTCCGATGATGGTGGAAATCGCTTCTATGGCACCTAGGAGACCTATTTATGAAACTCTGAAGAAAGCTTCCCAGGTGAGCTGCAGCTCCCTGGCAGGGTGGTTCCTTGTTACGCGCAGCCGTAAAACGCGCAGGAAGGGCTCGCTGACAGAAAAACGGGACGCGGAGGGGCGAAATACAATGTGTTTGGAGAGACGCAGGTGACGCCCGTTACGCGCAGCAAAAAGTCCTTCGGAGGACTTTTTGGGGTTGGCCAACTTCAAACTGCCAATGGGTCATAGCACGGTATTGGAAAGGGCAAGTCCATGTTTCCACGTCCCTTGCTCCTCGTCAATCGGCGAAAATCACCACATTCGATTGCCAGTAGAGGGGACTTTACAACCATCCCTGGTGATCTCCCCACACCCTTGAAACAACCGAGCTTTTTATTCCTTTATTCTAGTGTAAGCGATGTCTCTCGTTGCTGAAGAGCACTGCTTTGTACATCGTCTGACTCTCACAATTCACTGAATAAGCCAAATCACCTTCAAATGTGACTACGATTCTGAATGTAACTGGAGTGCATGGCGCATTTGTTGAGCGGACATAGTTTTGTGTCTTCAAGAAATAGTCGATAAAAGATGGCACTATGTAATCGAAATGATACCGAAGGGAGGGACCTTTTCTGCGCCATGAAAACACCTTTTGAGGGATTGGCTGTAGACAGTGATGATGGCGTTGCGGTTTTGATGACGTCATTGGTCGTGTAGGAGGAAAGGTTCGGAAAGATTGTCCTAACCACACCCTCCAGCGCTCTGAGCGCAGTGACTTCATCAAAACCGCAGTAGACAAGAGTTTCATGATACGCCGGGTTGGAACCGGTGATTAGTATGGTAAAAATGGATAGAAAATTACTCAAATTTGTCCTAATTGATAGAAAACAAGTAATCCGTTGTGATGAAATTCTGCTATTCGAATTTTGTTACACGTGAAAATGATTGCTGATCCACGACCTTTTCCAATATCTTCCTACTGCTTTGCTTGAATCAATGAGATTTGAATCTATGTCGGAAAATGGGTTCCAAGTTGGCCGGTGCAGCTAATTTCGCACAGCCAACTTGGAACCCGCTTTCCGAGCGCTTGGCTTTAGTTCTAGAGAATAATACAGCATGTGCTTCCTTGTGGTGGGCTATACATCAATCCACCCCTCGGTTCGTGTAGGTCATTATCGCAGAAATTATGGCAAAATGACGATTTATGACGAAAACTTTGTCTGGAAGTCAATGCCTATAAGCGGCTCATGCTCCTTCCTTACTCCTTACTGATGTTTTCATCACAGCCCACAGCCACAGCACTATTTCGGCAATCTTTAGCAGTTGAATGCGTAGATGCGTATCTCGTGAAATACCTGGGGATCTGCACAATAGATCAGCTACAACTGCCGGGGTAACCTGATATCGATACAAATAAACGGCGTTTTCTCGTCAAAATTGTTCTCACAGCTTGTGGAATTCCTCGAGTTGAGAGCTCATCAGACCTCCGACTTTTTCTCAACTTTCCTTCATTGATCTGGCCGTGCATATCAGTTCCTTCATCCACATGCTCTCATCTTGTTTGTAAGTTTAACCTAGTCGGTCTGCTAACTGCAGCCATAGCTTTTGACCTGTTTGGGTCAAAATTCGTTGCAGAATAGGGTCTGTTTCATAGCGAAAAGAGGCTTAGCCCAATCCCAATTAACGTTGAAAGTTATGGTGAGAAGCAGCGCGCATTCCGCCTCCATGGCATTGCAAGGAGGTATGTAAACCAGCCCTTTTGGCGTTTCTGTTGGGGCGGTACCAGGGTCAACCCTATCGTTGTTACTCTTCGGAAATTTTTTACGACCCCCCCCCCTTCATGGGTGATTTGATACGACCCCCCCCCCTTTGTATGTAACACTTGTGTAGAGACAGATTAGCGTCAATATTTATTGCTACTTGAGTCATCAGAGATTAAACTAGCAAAATCCGCGACATAAATCCGATACGCGCGATTTGTACAGATTTGCAAGAGAATTTTTACACTCCTCTTTCTAGGGCTATAACTTCCTTCATATTCGAGCTTCAGCGCCGAAGTGATTTGATTTGGAAAATTCAAATTATTTTCTATCCAACCATGGGTAAAAATTCTTCGGAAGTCAATTTAGTAAAAATTTTGTACGTTGTTACTTTTTTCTGTGCAAAGGCGACTTTTTGACCTTCAAACGATCATAACTTCCTTCAAAGTCATCATTTGGGAGCTGAACACGTATAATAAACTACAGGATTCAAGCTTTCTAACGAGCACCCAAGCGTTCCTGAAAGATCAGTAGTTCAAAAATTAGTCCCGTTGTTACTTTTTTGGGGGTTTGCGTTACTATTTTTTTGGAACCGCGACTTTTTGACCTTCAAACGATCATAACTTCCTTCAAAGTCATTCATTTGGGAAGCTGAACACGGTGTAATAAACCACAGGTTTCAAGCTTTCTACGAGCACCCAAGCGTTTCTGAAAGATCAGCAGTTCAAAAATTAGCCCGTTGTTACTTTTTATTTTGAGGGGTATTCTTCAAGCCATTTTCTCGAAAACGCGAGTTTTCTTAGGTTTCACTGCCCGTAACTTCTTGGAAGACCAATTTTATGTTTAATTTAGGATGTGCTAGAAAGCTCCGAGCATGCGCTTGCACTACATCCCTTGCCTTGGTGCGCGCCACGCCTCGGGCGCCCTTCTAATTCGCTGATTCATTTGAAAGCTCATTTAGAGGGAAGCGTTGGTTTATAGATGCTCTAGTATCAGTCATCTTACGAAAACGTAACGTGCTGGCTATTATCCGATATTACCAAGAATCCCACTGTCGGCCACCGAGAGGGTACGACCCCCCGTTGTTACTCAACAACGTAGGGCTGACCCTGTGGGCGTACACTGAATCTCGGGAAAGGGGATGGGTCCCGAGCTCGACGCGGCACTACTTGAACTTCGCCTCGATACGGTAGGAGAGTGATGACGAAGTGGTGCAGTCCGGCCGCTCCGCCAAAGGGGCTCGTTTACTCACCCCAGGACTAAACCATGGAGAGAGGGAAGATCTGCACTCCTCGTTCCGATTCTATCTCTGAATGCTCAGTGGTGAGGGAAGCGTCAAATGTAAGAATTAGGTTGAAGAAGTCCTTCAACTTTCGCGGTCCCCATACCCTCCCCCACTTTAAGCATACGGCCCCATCAAACGCAAATGGCGCTGGTGTGCTTGACTTTCCCGCTTGCAAGGTGACAGATATCTCTCATAGCCTCTGCGCTGACTACAGAGTGGGGCATAGAAAATGGTGACAAGTAAGTGTGGTCCAGTCGAAAGCGGAGACTGAATCGGCGTAGCAACGGCGGCATATTTAACATATCTTAATCTTAACAAACGTTGTTCAATAGTTGTTATTGAATATTACTGTTCACAAACCTGGCATTACCTTCAATGGACTCCGTCTTTTCTGCCGCATGCAATTCCTTAACTTTTCATCGGGCGCTAGTTTTAGAGGAGAGGTTTAGTGCTCTCATTTAAACTGTGTTCTTTCGTGCACTTCTTCAGCTGAAACGTCAACTACATTGAATAACCTACATACTGCATTCAAGCTGGGGAGATTGATTGGACAATCTGTTTCCGACCCGAAGTGGGGGAAATGAGCTTGGCATGAGGCATTTTACCGAATTCAGTCCCTACCGAAATACCCCATTGCTGGTGCTTTGAGCAATAATGTTGGCAGGAGCTTTTCCCGAACTTCTATACTGAATAACATTTGGCTGAACATGTTACTTCCACGTCTAAGAAAGCCAATGGTTGTTCATGCTGTTCTATTCATCGCTGAGCTATGATTTCTCATTCGATTTGAAAATTTTCTGTCCCCATAATTTCCTTAGAAGTTTCACTACTTACAGGTGAGTCCTCGAGTGAAACCTAATCAACCAAAATTTTGAACTATTTCTCAAAGTCGTCTTCTAAGGGCTCCGCTCGCGGCTCACGCCAGGAGCCCTTGATATTTTTCTACTTTGTTTTTGTATTCCCTCCGCACATCCTAGAAACCTGTTCTGGTCTTCGTTCGCCTGAAAATGTGCTCGGCTTGCTACCCGAGTTTTTTCCCTTTTTTAATCTGATCCTTTCAAATCTGTGGCAAGCGTTTCTCATGCTTCTTACCAAATTGGCATGTACATACTTTGAACAATATTTACGATCATTTTCAACTTTCATTAACTTGGCCACCTCCACGAGGACGACCACTGAGTGAACTTCACTTCGGATTTGCTTGTAGTTCTGACGGTGCATTCTTAAGGTCTTGGTGGAAAAATTCTGTCCACTTCGCATCAGCAGAACAATGTCGATGGTTTTGAATGAAGAGGAACCTTTCATCAAATAAGGATGATGAAACAATGAAACCAGACAAATACAGGGTGGCTACTAAATATTGACGATTGTTTATTGATCACATTTTCACAGAACAAGTGAAGCTACAAGAACTTCCTGTGCCAATCTTGAAAGGTACAAAAAATATCAACGTCAGTCCGGTGGAAACCTGGCTAAGATTATGAGAAGTACGAGGTGAAGTTGTACTGTAACACCTCTGCTCCTTGGGTTTGCTCGTCCCCTGATTCGGGTTCTAAAAAGATTCATTCATTTAATGGCTCTTGTGAGATAGTTGGGGAGAAGATTGCTCAACACGGACAGATATATCACGTACGTTGTAAATATTACTTTGGTTGCCCGAAGTCATACCATTTGCTTTTATTTGCTCAGCTAACGCTGTTTGATAGTTCTGCGATGTTCTGAAAAACGTATTGAACAGGACTCTTTCATGTCCCATACACCCAATGACTGAAAAAGATGCAGTTCTCTTGCTTTTCTTCTCGTTGTCTCGGGCTCTGTCCTCTTCCTCGAGAGAACGTTGTTCTAATCTCAAGCGCTGTTTATGCTTGGACAAGAGGGGGGGGGGTGGATTCAACACAAGGGAAAAGGGCGACTATCTTCCAATTTGGGGCATCACTAGCCTTTCTTCGCTTATGAAATCCTCTAAAAAGTGCTTATTCCTCACTTGTTTGTTTTGGGCAATGTTCTCACCATGTTTTCTATGCTACTTCCGTTATCGCATCTCTCACAGTTTTGCCTCGGAAACGAAAGTTTTCTGATATGACGATTTCCAGTGAAATGCTTCGACCGCGACGGATATAGTTGGACATGACAATATCGTATACTCTCGATGTCTCTCAAACGAACATTCAAAGTTTTGTGAGACTACTATGTCGATGGCGAGGAAGTGTATGGAAGGTTAGCGAGTCTCGATTGTCTCTTTTTCCGAAGGACCACAAAAAGGCCATCTTACTGTCGTTTCAGTTAAAATTAAGCCCACAGTACCATCAAAAAAGAGAACACCGCAGACGTTTTTTTTTGCCATAAACTCATGTCATTTGGCCGATTTTTTGACATGCTACCATCAGTAATGGAACAAAATGTTTCCAGAACTAAACGTCTGAAAGTTTTCTGTGATTCAAAGATATTTTTTACGTTTTATGTTTAATTTTTACGCACCATGTGCTCGGTCATGTCCCCTTCTGAACATCCTGCTATTAGGTTGTCCAGTTAGTCTCCGTGTTTCTTTCCGAATTTTTTCTTTTTGGTTGTTTAAAACAAGCGATATTTTGAACTATTGAAGTGTTAGAGTTTTGGCAAAATTCAGTTGGTTCGTTTAACACAAAATTACTACAACAAAAACCTGAGATCAATAATCAAGATAGTGGCCCTCTTTAGCCACGACGTCCCTCCATCGATGGGCAGAGCACTGATGCCCTTCTTCCAGAAGGAAGAGGGGCGTGACGCGATCCATTCATCTACTGCATGCTTGACCTCCTGACGGTTGTTGAATTTTTTCCCTTTGGTGTAGGCCTGCAGGCTTCTGAAAGCATGGTAGTCGCAAGGGCTAAGATCAGGTGAATATGGAGGGTGGGGTAGCCAGGTGATACCAAGTCTTTCCAGCTCCTCCGTCGTCGTCCTCGCGTGGTGTGGTCGAGCATTGTCCATCACAAAGAAACTTCCCTTGTAGTTGGTGTGAAATGGGGGCTCGGGACACCATCTCTCGCAGTTGTTCACAGAATACTCTTGCCGTCACCGCAGTACCCTCGGGTAGGATCTCATAGTATACGCAGCCAGTGGAGTAAAAAAAATGAGATCATCTTTTTCTTGGCGTCATTCCGCTTTGAAACGGTTGGGGCTTCAGGCCCACTTGTAGCCATTGCAATTTCATATGTGCAAACGATATCCACTTTCCATCCTGAGTGATAAGCCCATCCATGCTTTCGTGCGCCAAAAAAGTGAAGAGGTATACATCACTGCGCGGTACTGTATGTAAAAAAAGAAGCGAACACTGTTGTAGCCGAATTTATCATTCGAAAGATATGCACCATTATGCAAAAAATGGGCGGAAGTGGTGTAGTGGCAAGTGGCACGCTTACCACGCGAGCGGTCCGGGGATCAAATCCTGGGTCGTGAGTCGCCCGGGCCAACCAAGCCTTCCATCCCTCCGGGGTCGGTTAATTGGCCACATCGCATTCAAACGCCACTACGAATGTACAAATGGAAGTAGAATGCGTGCCGCATCCCAAAAAGGGATTGATCAACGGCAAATGCTTTATCCTTATCCTTTATGTAAAAAATGGAACTTTGGAGAAGAAATTCTCATATGAACAAAAACGACATTCCTATCACACAAACTATAACAACACATTCTATAATACGATGGCGTACTTGTGCGTTATCGAAGTTAACGATGGTGGTAGGGACGCGTGAATCACTAGCAGCAAAAAGCGAAGAAAGGCATCAAAAACAAGTACGAAGAGTATGGTCCTTGTTGGGCTGTGGGCACGAGGCAAGGCGTAGGCCAGAAAGGAGAGGGAGGAGGATATTCTTGATATCAGTGGGATCTCCAGCGTGACATGCCTCGGTCTTTTCTTTCTCAATACTCCCACATTCAGCGAAATCATAGCTCTGTTGGCTAATGTATATCATCGCTGCCCCACACAGAAAAAAATTGACGATTGGCAGTGGTGCCGTGTTCTACTATTTTCGACCGCCCCACCTTACGGAGGAGGTGTCAATATTCAAGGGTTGTGGAATGTACATACTTTCAAGGTGGTAAATATGGGCATTTGCAGCTACCAACGATCTTTCGTTAGATGTTTGTGAAGAAAATTCCGATAAAGCTCATAAACTTTTTAGGCCGTCTGCGGTCAACTGTTAATCTGGACGGCAGCGTTTCTACTCGTCAGCTGTGTGTACCGCTATGTTCTCAGCCCGGATCAGCAAAAGTAAGGATTTCAAAGGCACGCTGTTAGCCGAGCATATCACTCGATTACGACAACAAATAGCATGGTGTTGAACGTTCTTGCTTCCCGAAAATGTGCACATGTGCCAGTTGACCCATGTGCCACACAGTCGATTTGAAGCTTCCTGCTCAGAAGGTTTATTCTTTGTAGAATTACTGTGGAGTACGCTTTGTTGTGTCTCTTTTCGACTATTCGCGAATAATATACACAGTCTGATTTCAGTTGGTTCGAGCACTTGGTGAAGTATCTTGGATTCGAAGCTCGACTCGAACATACCGCTCACGTTCATGCTGGGCTTCTTCGTTTCATTCGTCGTTGGACGTTGGGGCTCAATTCTGAACGGGATCGGATGGATCGACGAGTAAGTCCTCTAGATATTCACAATCATCCTCACAACGAAAGGAGCATTCGCGATTTGTAGATGGCTTACAACTCGCAGGTATTACTTTTGGTTTGGCATGTACTCAAAAAATAGTTGAGGATTCATTTGTCTTTGGTGAAAACTTATAAATCGAAGCGGCGGAGGTGGGCCGGTAATGTGGATAGACTCACCAATGCTCGCTGGACGAAGAGAGTGACTGACTGGTACCCAAGGGGGAAAACAAGGCCCAGAGGCAGACCCCCACCCGATGGGCAGACCCTCTCGTGAAGATGTACGGCCAGCTGTGGCGCAGAAGAGCCCGAAGCAGAGCGGATTGGAAATGTGCGACCTGCGTTTCTGGCGTGCCCGAGACGAATAGCGGTCGAGAAGTAGGTAAATACTTGCGATTCATCATCCTTTTAAGATTTAAACATTCTAGTTAAAGCCGCCAACGCCCGCACTTATGAGATAGTTGTTGGCACCTGGTAAATTCGTCATATTTATTACACATTAGGTGGAATGATGTAGCGACAAGTGGCGCGGAGGGTCAGATCTTTGATCGAGTGTTTCCCAAGCCCGTTTTTCTTGAATCCGGGCTAGTTGAAATCAGACTCTCCTTGAAAGATAGAACACTGACTGACATAAACATGAGGTGGCTCCTAGAAGCCGTGGTTCAGGCCGGATCACACTCAAAATGTCGTTACGATTTTGAGTGGAAGTTGCATGCGTGGCGTATACCAAAAAAGCTTGATCAGCGCCGAGCGTTTATCCGTCATCCTTATTTACTTATTTATATTTGTTGCAATTATTTATTTTTCAACTTCTGCATAAATTCCTATACCACCGATTTCAGTGCGTCGATTCTTTTTGCGTCTTACATACGAGGAGGTGAAGAGTCAACAAGGGTTTTACGGAGAAATCTTGTTAGGTCGGAGAATTACGCTACCCCTTGCTATACTTAGCAAAGAAATATTTCCATTATAGGTACATGGTTTTATGCCAAGCATTAGTTCTTCGCGATATTTCTATGCAAGTGCGTAAGCGGTTTCCTACAATGGACACCCTTGCTGCGTCAGGCAAGTGATATGTTGTACTGAAATTGTTCATTGAACTTCCTTCACTGGCGGGCTGCTAAAGGTGAAATCATGAAACACCAGCCCGCTGCAAAAGAAAAAAAAACATAGGTGGTCAATTGCTGCGGTGAAAAAACAACAAAGACGGTCAAAAAACAGAGAAATGACACTTCTTCTTTGCCCGTTGATTTCCCCTTGAAACGAGCCTTTGACCAGAATGAGCTTGTTTGCAAAAAATTCAACAGGTGCAGCCGCTTCAAAGAATGTTTCGTAGATAAAGCGCAAACCATTGGGGTATTGGTATCACCATTCAATAGGCTGCTCTTACCGCACGTCCGCTTGGTGGGCGGAGCCGAAAGTGCCGCAGATGAGATCCTGTAAGGCGCTACCCGCCCTGATTGGGGATCATTTTTCTCCCTCAGGGAGCCTGCATCCCTTTGAATTATGTGCAATTCCACTAACTCGACCTCCAATTTATCGTGTAAGTACAGGTATAGTGAAGCGTGTTATTATCGCGGTAAAGGAGGGTTTTTCGTCACACAAAACGCGCAGTCATTGTTGTTTTGCTTGCAAAGTAAACTGCATCTTCCTCACAACTCACAAGGGTAATAAGTGAGCAGGGAGAGGAGCCGCGGTCGCGTGGCATTACGATTTTGATCTCGAAACAGTATCCGATGTACCCACTGGTAGCTATATTACCGTTAAAAAAACGAAACGGTAAGAGCTTCGGGTGCAGACCATACACCGCAAGTGACAAAATGTAAATGTTTTCTGCCAATGAAATGATTAGCCTGTTGCAGTTGTATTCTATCAGTTGTCACTAATTACAACTATCATTTACCAAAAATCAGCTATCACTATGAACACTACTAACCAGATTTACTTGGAGGCCGTCGTCACTTGTGGTGTATGGTCTGCACCCGACGCTCTTCTCGTTTTTTGAAAGGGAGGGTACCTCATTCTTGCTGCGAGGTAACCTGAACGGATCGGATGGTCGCCACTCCTCGAGTGCACCTCTATCGTAATGCAAGATAAAGCTAGTGAGCTATGCGGCCACGAAGCCTTAAGACTTAGCTATTGAAAAGGGGGATGGATCACCAAATGTGCGGACCGATATGCAATCGCAGCGAACAATCTGACCGGCTCCGCGCCGCTGAAGACACGGCACGATCCACCGACTGTCTAACCACTCACCGCAGCCTCTAGCCGTCTAGCAGAGAGAGCGTAGCGTTGAAGAGGCGATGAGAGTCGCATCAATGCGAAAATCAACGGGCAAACAAGGGTTTCCATTTCTCGGGTTCTAGACCGTTTCTCACGGTTTTTCTTCATCCCAGCCTCACTGATCGCCATTACCTTGATTCTAATGGGTTACCCTTTAACCGTAAGTCCCGCCTTCAAAGACCAATGTCTGAGGTTCCTCGTCAAAATACAGCCTTTTTCCGAGAAGTGCAGTGGTACGCAAACGGGAACATGTGCACAAATATCGGGGTTGATTTAGCTGAAGCGTTAATGCCTTAGCGTAATTAAGCCCAGCCTGAGCGGATGACAATTTACTAATTCAGACGAGGGCTTCCGCCTTCAACCGCTTTTAAAGTGCAATTTTCTAAGAATGCTCGGCCACAGGCTCTCCATTCCGCCACTCTTATGTTTTCCAGTACCGAGCTCTGACGTGCTGCCATATATAACAAGGTGGTGGACAGGCATCTTCTCGCAATTCCTGTGTAAATCAAACAAAGAAGAATCATGCGATAGAAGGGTCTATTTGTTCTCTACTAAGCCTCCAGAGGAGGGGAGTGTCCCATCTGAAATATCGAAATGTCTTCAGCGAATTCCGAAAACATCGAGTAGGAATAAAAAAATTCTGTACAATTTAAGTTGTTGTTTCAGGCTTGATGACTGAGGAGGAAATGGAGATCCTGGATGAAATCAAGGACCCTTATAGCAGGTGGGTCAGATTTAAAAAGAGCTTCTTAGCGGTACTGCTGTTTCAGTAATCTGTCTTGGTTTTTTAGCATAAGATATAAAGCGGTTCTTGCACATAGGTCCGACCGCATCGGAGAAAAAAGTGGGCGGGGTTGGATGTGTGGAGTGTCGGCTGATCTCAGAATCAGATGCCATAGAAACAGCCATGATGGTGAGGGTGGTGATCGGGCTCGGCAGAGAGGTGCCCTATTGGGGAAGCCTTCTGAGACCGATGGATGTGATGAGGGATCGCATCGAGTCCCCCTGAAGGGGGGAGGGGTCGAAAAATTTTTAAAAAGTGGAAAAGCAACGGCTGACCCCAGTAGGATGTCCGCAGTGCGAAAGATAAGCAGAGTAATCCCCGTGATATAAGACTGTGGGTCCTAGTCCCATTCGATGCTGAACGCTTCCACTATCTCTTCTTACCGGCTTCTTAAATTAGCGATAACTATGCGAATATACGAGTATTTATCCTGTGACCTTGAAGTGATCCTTAAATTTGTAGGAAAGAAAGACCAGACATCGGAGGATGGTGAAGAAAAGATTTCTAACTAGAGACGAGTCTTTTTATGATATCCCGGTCTTCAGAAGTGAAGGGTAATTGTGAAAGGAGGTGATAGACGTTTGTATATCTCCCACTGTGCAGTATGGGCGCCTTTCATTCAATTCGTTCACTGTTACTCTTTTTAAATCAACCTTAGCGTTGGTACTTTTTCAAAAAATTCACAACATCCCCTACGAAGGGATGCGATACGACCCCGACATCACCAACCGTCGGCCATTATAAGTCCACAATCCCACGGCACTCCCCATCCTCTCACCCTACCACCCCGACCACAACCTTACTCATCATAACCATTTCGCCAATTCCATATTATTTAATTGATTCTGAGACCCTTCGAAAGCGCACAACTCCGTGCACTATTTCCTCCTAAGGACATCGAGTGGGTCAAGCAACGACGATTCTTTCGATTTTGCATTATTTCCATGAAAATTTTCCTATAATCGTCAAAACTCTACAAAACGATCATTTCTCCTCTCCCGCATCTTCCGCAACCACGATCCAGCAACATCTGAAAAGACGCTCCTTTTGTTTTTCGATCCTTTGACCCTCGCCAACCACCATTCATTTGTATTCACTTGTAACAATAGATGATGACGCAGCTTTCTCTTCCTCTCCCCTCTCCTTGTAATATGTAACGTAGTTATTTTGAATTAGGTCGACGTGCAAATCTAAAGGCAGCATCATTTAGTTGTTTTAAGCCATTCAAATAAAGTGCGATGTTGAGTTTCAGCTCTCCCTCCTTCCTTCTGCTCCAATGGAATAACGGCTTCTCAATTCTTTCATTACTCATACCTTACGAAATGGACGATACATACGCTTAAGCTACACTGTTCAGGTACTGGGCGCCGATTCAATGGTGCGTCAATTTGGTGTACGAATGCAAGGCCAATGGCAAGATTGCCGACTACTACCTCATGAATAAAATCGTTGACGTGAGCTTAAGTTTTATTTATTTTAGCCTTGTAATACGGTATCAGACTGCGCTCACCATGCGATGGATTGCTATCGAACCACAGTTTTTCCACGTAGGCCCTGGTGCTTCCCTCTTCCTACATAGCCTGCAGATGCGATAGACCTGCGGCAGGATCTGACTGGACTAGGTCAGGGCACGGAGTGCGATAGTTCTCACTGCCCCTATCGACCCACGCACGAGAACGTGAAACTGCGCTGGGCAGAAGCCAGTGCCACGGCATGGCACATGTGCCACCCGAGCGACGGGAGAAGGAATGCTCCCGGACTTCGACGTCAGGACATGCGGCCACGAGGAGCTCCAGGCGAGGCTTCATTAAGGAAAGATCTCACACAGAGTTCGATTTAGTTGCCGAATTGGCTATTGCTCGTCTACAGCTCCTACTTTGCAAGCCTGCAATTCATTCTGTTCACAGAATATGGAAGGAATGCAATGTATAGCCTGGAGCGAACAAATCTCTTTGAACGGGGAATACCAGTAATAATTCAAAACATTTACCACAGGGGGAGATTTCGATGCGCTTTCGTAGTACACGGAGGCATCTTACAGAGCTAAACCTGGGAGGGTGCAGGAATTACGGGTAGATTGGAAATAGCTGACGCACTCTGAAGTCTCCCTTCCCTTACCCAAGGCTTAGCCCCGTTTCTAACAAAAAGCGATGTCAACTGCATTGTCGCCACAATGCCCCGTACCTGGCGATAGCACCGATTTCTATTTTCAAAAAATATTATTACTTATCGAACTGTACATACCGTGACATCAGGCTGTACTGTATGAAGTTCTGATCATTGAGTGCTTGTTTTATGAGGAGGTGTGTAGTACACAGAGAACAGCGGGTTTCAAAATGTCAGTGGAACCAATTCTTCCTAACCGAGACGGAACGCCTGTCGCCTCTTCGTGCCTGGGTCCGGTATAAAACTAACTCGATCAGAGTTATAGCATTTATAATGTCATGGCGTTGCTGCCAAATTCCTCACTCAACCTTCTGTACATTTGTTCACCCCCTTTTTCGAAGTACTTTCGAAGGTTCTTTAAAAACCTCAAAGCAAAGCGTGTCGTCCAAGTTGACGTAGGCATTTTTGACCGTGGCAAGCCAGTCCTATTCATCGGTCTAATAGAGAAACTCGTCGAAAACTACCAGGATAGTCCAAGTAGTTACTATCATGAAGTGCTGCAAAGTAAACCAAAATCTGTTTACTTGCTAGAAACTTACCTATTCGAAAAGCTGTTTACTTGCCGCTTGGATATTCAATTTCAAATATCCGAGACTGAACAATATCGTGTGGTTCAAAAAAACGCTAGCAGCATTTATAAAGAAGAGAGAATGCCTAGGGATGATGCGTCCACTTTTCATTTCGTTGAGTAAGATGTTGAAATCGAAGATCATCGTTTTAGGAAATAAGCAAGTTCCGACATGGCCTGGCGGCTCTTCTCAAGTATGATTGGGTTCCTGTGCCGCTTGTGTACCCTCAAGTATGTACCTTTGACCTGCGCCCACGTTACCCCTTTATTTTAATTGTTTCTTATTACAGGTCATCTTCCTAGCAGTTCGTTTTTATTTTGTGATTTGTTTATTTGGACGCCAATTTATTGTTACGGGAAAAAATCCGAGTGGGGTGAGTTGAAAACTAAGCAGATCCGTTTCTTCAGTGTCTTTTTTTATTGATCTCTTGAGGTAGCCATGATTGCACGGCGGTAATACCGTTGTAGTGAAGCTGCCACCCATAAACCGGCACTATTTACCCTTTACTGCCCCACTCGTCAGAAACTGAGCCGGATTTTTATCGAAATTTGTCCATGACTAAGGGTTTGGCTAGAAACTTGTTTGGGGTATTTCAACCCGTAGAACACGAATATCACATTTGTTTAGCGCGAAAACGCCTGGCGCTCGCGCCACTTGCGCCGGCGCCATCACACTATTTTCGCTCATGTAGCATTCCACAAGCTCAAAAAAAAAAACAAAAAAATCAAAACGAACTGATGCGACACTCATGTTCAAGGGGTCTGATTACCCCTAATGACGAGTTTTCAGCATTAATTTGGTGATCCAGCATGTTTTGGCCTGTTTTGGAGCCTGACCAACATGCCAGCGTTTTTCGCGTGAACATTGACTTCAATATTTTTTTTTTCGCCCATGTTCACGCGCGTTTGAATACCCTAGACACAACTTACCTTCTGAACAAATTCCTCATATCAGTGAACGGGAATGTCGATGAAATGTCGAGACCCACCCAGTATCTTTGGCAGAGGTAGAGGCCAAGAAAATTTAATAAGTGCCCACAAATTTATGAAAAGCCCTTAGTAATTTGTGGGCTACGATTCTCGCTTAAGATTCTTAAGAATTCCCTGTTTTTCCGAATTTACGGAAGATACGCTCATTTGTAAACCTAAGCGGGATAAGATTGTACAATAGTTGCCGGGAGTATGCTCATGGTTTCTCTTTAACGACCATTTCAAGGCCATCGCGCCACGAATGACCTTTTACTGAATCAACCTAATTTTGTGAACTGGAGGACTGAAAATAAAATCATAACTAACACTTCTTACCAATGATGGCCTCTGAAAAACCAAGCAGTAGTTTTTATTGAGCATTCTGAAGAAGGCACTTCAAGGCTTTGCTATTAAGCTCCGCTTCAAAGCAATTTTACATACTCCGTGGGCAAGCATCGGTATATTTGGGGGGGGGGGGGTGGCCAATACATTCTGCCCATGTGCACATGTGCAAAATCCTCTTCGAATAGACTGCCGCCGTTGATAGAGGTTTTACGTTAGAATATTCTGTAGATGTCTCCTTCCCTCCCCCATCCACCAGCAGAAGCACGCCCTCCCTCACGGCTCTTGTCGTCTTCAGAGTATGACGTCATCTGCTTCGTAAAGTGAAGGGACTTCCTAGAGACCATAGCGCTGTCTGCAGACCCCCCCCCCACCCCCCCCCCCCGACCAGCGTTTTGGATGACATCGTAATGGTTAGCGATCCTTCGAGAGCCTAGTGACTCCGAACCATGCACCATATTCCTGTAGCAAATTCTGGAAGTGGTCCTGAATTTTCTCTCGGAGAGGTTGGTTGAAATCAGGGAAATGAACAAAACCGTTTTAATGTGGAGGAAGAATGACTTTTTTTTGCTTCCTTCCCCCTTTCTCTTCCTTCTCTCTTCAGTCCTCCAGTAACACCAACTCTCAATCCTGCAGACGATCTTAGTGAATCACAACGACTGCAGCGTCTTATAAATAATGTATTTATTTCAGATAGATCTGTGGCTTCCGATCACCACTATGATTCAATTTATTGTGTACATGGGTTGGATGAAGGTATTTCATAGTTGTTTCTGTTTTAACTTTTGTCTCCACTACGGTAACCGGCCGCTTTATTTTTATGAATAAGGCTGAACATGTGCCCTTCCATGCACCAAAAGCGGCCACACAAGGGATACACCTAAAGCGAGGGATTACGATAAGATTGGGTTGGGTTCATAGTGGAAGTGGAGATGCTGAATAATGCCCCAGTGGCGAAAAAAGCAAAAGAAATCCGTCAAGAAGCGCAAAATGGGACCCCTTTCTTTGCCCGTTGACCTCCGATAATGGACGAGCTAGCAACCAATTAAGGAGGTCGTTTGCACATGTTATGCTGATAGTCTATCATGGTCTAATTTGAGTGACCCTGAAATCATCTTAACTTGTATTAAAAAAGGATAGGTCCACGGTACGAATTCAATTCGAATGGGCCAACACACACCTTCCGTTGTGAAGAAACGGACTCTCAATCATCTCTCAAAGAATCTCTTCACAGACAATCAAGTTCCTCAGAGCACTAACCAGTGTCCACTTTTGGGTCATGAGGCCCATCTCGACTGTCATACTTCTTCGGAGCTCCCAGTTAGGTGGCTAGCCGAAGTAGCGCGCGCGCGCCGTAATCCGCGCCCACCCGTGCATCCATGTTGGACAATCCGCCTTACCTCAGAACTCGATAAGTTTGTCAGGCCAATCTTGAATTAACGGTTTAAGAAATAAAAAAAAGAGAGTGAGAGGAAATAGCTGACTCAAGTATCGACATGACACTCTCTAGGTCTGATATGTGTCCAAGCTCTCTGAAACAATCCTGGGGTAAATTCAAACACGGGGCGCTCTTATATTTGTCCAGTCCCTGTTTTCAGACAACATATGAGAGCTATGATCTGTTCCTAGTCTTAGAAAGTACAACTCATAAGCGAGTGACAGGAGCAAGCTTAATTCTATTGCGTTTTAGGTTGCCGAAGCGCTTCTGAATCCTCTGGGAGAGGATGACGACGATCTCGAGTGTAACTATGTCATCGATAAAAGGTCGTAGGTGCGTTCGAGTTGCAGGACAAACAAAATGATATTTAGTCAACATAATCTATTCGGCATTCGAAGCAAGTTTGAAAGAGATTCTATGCGTTTTTCGTAACCCTTTTAGCACATTCCCAGGAAATCTGGCCCTTCGCCCTCATTTTTAGAGGCTATAAAGGTTGTATAATACAAGTGGTCCATGAATCTCAAACTCTATATCTCAGATTTCGGGTGGTCAGCACTGAATAGCTAGCGATAAACCTTCTTGTTCACATCGGTTTTTTGGGTGGCTCTTAAGTTTAGCTGTAAGACGAGTTATGCGAGTGATAGCGAATGTGTCGTACAACTTTCAGACCACCTAAAAATTCAAGCAATTAACAAACGCCGTTTTTCGGCTAAAGGCCAGAATGGCAAGTGAGGCCGCTATCTCAAACTCTTTCCGTCAACCGCCTGCTCCCTTTTAGATTATTCCCATTTTTCGCTCACTTAAAGGCAAGATTCAGGAATAATTTACGAGGTAATTCCACTCAAAAGTGAAAGTATGTAGGGCAGGAAGTGGACCGTCAAGTGGAGAAAGGAGAAAAAATCGTGAACTACACAGAGGTATGCTAGGTCCTATGACGCAACCCTTTTTTGTCCCCCCAGAGGATTGAATCAGAGTAGGGGGATATATCCCCCTGGGGGAAGGATTGAATACCGCCCCAAGTTAGCGACGCAGACAAGATATCGAGCGGTGGGCGGAGCGTGTCGCAACAGGTGGAGCGTGTCAAAGTTCTTAGCGCCTAGCGTCTAAGTAACGCTTTTCGAAGTAGGGAAGTGACGCGACCTCTACACTTGCGTACCTAGCGCTTCTAGCCACCGTAAAGGCTCATTAAGTGGGTCTGAGCCCGAACTTTGCCTTTAAAGCGAGGATTACATCGGGTTGGGTTCATAGTGGAAGTGGGGATGCTGAATAATGCCCCAGTGGCGAAAAAAGCAAAGAAATCCGTCAAGAAGGCGCAAAATGGGACCCCTTTCTTTGCCCGTTGACCTCCGATAATGGACGAGCTAGCAACCAATTAAAGGTCGTTTGCACATGTTAAACAAATAGCCGCTATCATTCCAGCGAAGATCACGAAACCGAATTCTGCGAGTATGCAACTCTTGTTTATTGCTTGGTTATTTTGAAAACTTGTTCCGTTCGGTATTTGAAGGCACGCATACCATCTATAGTATAGCTCGTCCAGTAGCCAAAACAAGCAGCGTTCGGGAACCTTCGCCATACAAAACAAGACGAACAAGTAGCATTCCTTTTCAGTAACACCAAAATGGTAGTATAGGCGCCTAGCCTTCTTTTTTCCTTTCCTAGCTATCTAGACCTAGCTGAGACATAGGAAAGCATACAAGTTACCTAGAAAAAATTTAAGTTTGAAGTTTAAGTTCAGAGCAGATCTGTGGCGAACATTTGGAAAGGTCAAATATTCAAGTGCACATGTAGGCCTGACGGTGTGAACCTGGGATTCTTTCTCCTTAACGGCATGATAAATCCTCCCTTGGCGCTAAAACGCCACTTCAGGCGATTGTTGATGTGTTGTGTGTTGTGCACTTATGGGCAGTTTGAAGCACTATCATTTATCTTTCCTTGTTCTTTCAATAACGAATATTTCCACTGCTTTTTAGACGGGAATAGCAATTGTGGACACGATGTGGAAACCAACTAAGGTGACAAAACGACGCCCGTTTTCACTCCTAATAGCTGTAGTTCTCTTCGAGTGGTGATCAGCGGATTAAATCGAGCGAAGAACTTTAGCGCTGTGCAATCGATCGCCACTCGAGGCTCTTTCTCAACGTGCTTTCCTTTTATGGATGACAATGCTTCTTAACTACTCCGCTCTGTAGCTTTTTCTGTTAGATTAACCAGTGGTCTGTTTGCACCACAGCAGGGCTCCGTTCTGAATAGTAACCTCTCAACTTTACCCGCCAACTTTGCACCACATAAGAAGATCCACAGAGTTGTGCCGAGGCGACGAGTTGCTCACTGATCAACCAAGTCGCACAGGATGACGGGCACTGAGAAGTTTCGCTGCAGTGCAATAGCTGCCCTTTGTTTCACACAACCAGAACCCCTTCGAGTGCAGTGCAGATCTCACACCACAAGTGACGACGGTCTCCACAAAACTAAAAATGTGTTCTGAAAATGAAATGATTGGCTGTTGCAATTGTTTTCTGTACGTTCAATCTGAACTCTATCAGCTCTGTCACTATAAACCATTAGTTATCGAGTGTCCCCCAAGAGTTGCTCATCGCGGCAGCGAAAGAAAAAGGCGCTAGGCGATAGTGTAGCGGTTAGGCGTCAGTCGTTAAATAGAGCTGTGGCTATAGCTACTTTCACTTTATTAGCACAGCACGGCTGCGACTCTTCCTTTACCGCGGCGCTCACTTTCTCGCCGCGCAACGGGCTCCTGGCAAACACCAGATTTTTACCTGGGAGCCGTCGTCACTTCTGGTGTGTGGTCTGCACTCTTCGGTTTCCGCCAAAACAGAAGGTACGCACAGTGGCATGCGGCCAGCTATGCAGTGCGCTGTCGCCTCGACGCGGCTCTGAGAATCTTTTCATTGACAGTATACATACAAAACAACCTCAGGGCTTTCATTGTGCGAGCTTTTCCCTCTGTAATTTCACTTCTAATCTCAGGTGGTGGTGTAAATGCTGATACATGGGTGGATAAACAATCATTTGTCACTGAGCTTTGATCAGGTGTGTTTCAGACCGGCTACTCGATGGTTGAGGAGAACTTGGCGAGGATCCCCGTACAGAAAAAGGACGACTTCTGGGGCATCGATAAAATTGCTCCGCTCTACAGTATCGAATCTGCCGAACGATCGGTGCATCCATTGGTGGGAAGCGCCAGCAAGATCAAGTAAGTGATGCGAAATTCCAAAAAAGCTGGAAAGTGTAAAACTTCAGAACTTCCCTTCGACGAGCCGAATAGAGCCTAATTGTTCCGTTGAACAAGAAATTGCATAGTAAGTACTTTATCCTGCTTCACTGATTCCACTGCGATGTTTTCTGACCTTACACAATCTTTTCGCGCTCGCCTCGTAACAGAAATTCTGTCAACAAGTCGTGGTCTCCGATGGTAAAAATACGGACAAAAGAGAGACCGGCCGTTGATCTCTTCACAAAGGCGCAGTGCAAGCTCAGTCCATATAGTTGGAGCGCTGGATGTGCCTCTAAAAAAAAATGAGAGCTTCACCGAGCCAGAAAGCCAAAACATCTTAGAATTAAAGAAGTGTTAGGGCCAATGTGATAGAAACCATGAAAAGCCCATTACCCGAAAAATGAGACGCGCTTCCCCATGCCCATGTATTTCCGCACTGATGAGACTCTCATCGGTGCTGCCATCTTCAACGCGTAGGCTCTCTCTCTCCCTGCAAAACCGCTAGAGACCTGCGGCGAGTGATTAGCCAGTCGGTAAACGTACCACGCTGATAGCGCCGCCTGGACAGCCATAAGGGGGGATAACCTTTGCTGCGAATTGCCGCACCCCTAAAGGATCCGCATGTCTTCCTACTAGGCAAACTTCGACCTTATCGTAAGATTCTCCTTTAACATGGTCTTCCAATGTGTTTGGTAAGGGGAACCAGCAATTCATGAAAAGTTTTGAAGTACAGCTGCTCGTTCAACGCTTCAGAGATAATCTGTTACAGCTTGGTGAAGAATCGCCACGAGATCGTGATGACACCTCATAAGAACAAACTGAGTGAATTGACCGAGGAGGAGCAGGTTGGTTCGCGAGAGCACTGCGCTTCTATATAGTTGCATTTACACGTGATCATAGACATGCTCACTCGGGCAATAAAGCGTGTCTTGCTTTCAATTCTGACCTTCTTATGTGAAACTATGGCTTCAAAAAGCCTTCATCCTTTTCAGAAGTCCTATTTGCGGCGGGTGGGCGTGCAAGCGCACAATGCCCGCCATCATCGCCAGAGAACTCAGGAGAGGGCCAATAGCCCAGACAAATGCCTGTCGAAAGTGCGGACGAGATCCAAGTCAAGTTTCCTGCCCGTTTTTCATAACAGAGATACATAGGGAGCTGGCGCTGGGGTGCTCCGCTTCACTTTCCGGCTGCGTTTTTTTTACCATACAAGTGTCTGCGTGCAGAACATTAATTAGTAGTATTTTTGGGCCGCTGGGCAAGGAAAGAGTGTAGCCGAAACTGCCAAGATCCCTCAAAATCACTAAACTCGTATGGGCGGTACCTGCTCAACTCACACCCATTTTATTGGTTAGATCCAAATCCTCGCCGTTCCTCACCATTCCAAGAAGAGGGTCAACCAATAATAGAACGGCAGTAGTCGGTCTGGAGCCACCCATACGATCAGCGCCAAGTGATTAAGAGCGTTCTTAACAAATCAGCAGTTTTTTTGCTCTTCTTTATTAGCTGACTTGGAATACCACGAGTTGGGCGATACCACCTATTCGATCGCAGAATTTCCTTTCAACCCAGGGTCAACCGTCGCAATCGCACATTTCTCAAAACTTCGCGACCACTCCCGTTTAGGTGGGAGGGGTGGTCTTGATACATCCACACCACCACCAGCTATAATTGTTCCCCCTATAAACCAGCCTGCTACATCCCGCTCACTGTACTCACAGCAACCATCACCATGTTTTCAGTAATTTATTTTGATTTCTTACAGCTTCGACGCAACCCAACTCCACCCGCTTCTTTTCCTTCGAACGGCCGTCGAGGAGCAGGAGGAGGGCTGGGGAGGGGGGAAGTCTCATCGCCAAAAATAACCCATCAAATCCCATCCAATTTCACCCCTTTTTCAGTGACCAACGTTTAGATTTTCTTAGTGGAAGTTATCCTTGCTCAACCCGAAATGCCACATACCCCTTCCCCAAAACACAAATGCGACCCCCTCGATCGAACACTACGAACGGACAGTTGACCCTACTTCAACCATTACAATATCTTATCCGATCAATAATTCCTTGAGGCGCCAAGCTTATATTTATTAGTAAGGTTCCGACAAAAACCCGACCATACTTCGCCCACATTTATACATAACAGAGGTCTGGAGAGCTTTGTTTCGTTTTAGATCTGAACTGCAATTCATTCAGTTCTATGAAAAGTAAGTTGCATGGAACGTTTAGTGGCGTGCTGTGAGCCGTGACGTCGTGCATATTACCTTCTGCCTCTTGTCACGTAATCCTTCGCTTTTCTTTAGCGGCAAATTCCGTGCGGTGTCGTCGAATGGCACGAGAAACGGTGACGATCCATGGCAACGATCTGGTGTGTTCCTTTCCTTGTCTCCTTAGTTCTTGCACTGAACACAGTAAAGCTGCACACAAAGCTGGGTCACTTGTGAGCGTCCACTGTACCACATGCACCTCAGGCATGCGTGAAGTTTCTAGTCAACTAACGAAAGTCTCGATACCTCATTCACTAGTAGGCTCGTCCGCTAACGCGCTCTCTGCTAAATGGCAGAGGGTCAGACGGCGAGAGGAAGGCGCACCGACCCTACAGCGCCGCGGAAACGGCCATGCTAGGGGGCATATCCTTCGCTGCAAATTCCGTGCTGGTTCGCATTCTTAAGGGTCCGCCTGGCTTTTCTCTAAGGAAGATTCAACTTCTTCGACTTTGACCTTACGGTGGAATTCGCCTTTAATTCGACTTCTTTTATTGCTTCATTCTTAATGTAGCCATGACAAGTAACGCAGTCTAGCGCTTTAAATCTTATTCAGATTTTAAATGCACTCCAAGAGAACTAAAACTGAAAACTCCAAGAGAAACAAGAAGCTCCGTGAACTTGCCTGTTTAGGGTCACTTGTCTAGACGGTAAGCCGCATTGAGTGAAAATGATCTCAATTCGTGGAAATAACATTCTCAAATCTAATTCCCATTAATTTCGCAGCAATAGCGAAAAACTGTACTGTCAAAAGTTGGCCAGATGACCCATCAAGAAAAAACACTCGAATGGGAATTTGATTTCTGCTCAGTTCTATGTATGTACACGCACACTGTTGTCTCTTTGAGTTTCAGCGTACGAGTAAACAGCATTCATTGAAAGTCTTCTATCAAGCCTGGCTCAGTTGCGTCCTTGTAACTGTCCATTTCGTTTCTATTATAACTTCCACATTTCATTTCAGTACTTCTAGTGCATATCTAGAGTGCAGATCTCATGCTATCTAAGAGTCTTCTTGGGATTCCCTTTCTGCGCTAGTGTTTCATCTTTAAGGTACCTATGGCGCATGTGGGCAAAACAAAATATTAGGTTGGAAAGAAAGTTCTGAAACACTCAATTCGCGCTCTTTCTGGATTTCTCCCGAATGCTCTGGAATCTTCCATGGGTGGTATATAGTAGGAGTGGACCGTGCTACGTACGGTGATCAAATCAGCTTTCCCAAATAATGGCGTTTGCATAGG